>JAEQBH010003388.1:600000-871727 GCA_016808115.1 Tetrastigma voinierianum | reverse complement strand
CTACTTTTCCATTTTAATTAAACACTTGTTTACGCTCACGGTTATGTTGGAGTTTAGTCACCAAACACGCTTTACGATGACGAGATAGCAAGGGTGTCCTTGGAAACTGTTAGGATTTGGGTGAATCACACTTGAGAGGGTTGGTGGGTTTGTATGTGTTTTTGCCCTTTAACATTTTGGTATCTTAGCTTGGGGCTGATTTTCCTTTTTTTTTTTTCCCTTTTTGTCTGCTTGTAGAATGGCGAGAGGTCGAGGAAGGGCTTCTACCGGTCAATAGAGTCCGCAATGGGTACTCGAGGATGCCTTCTACAAGCAACATTATCTCCTCTTTATCTATGGAGGTTGAGGATTAATGTCAAATTCCGATGACATTGATGTCGTCTTGTCGGAAGGCAGTGAAAATACGTGGGCAAAGGAATACACAAGTTGTTTTCACTTTCGGGAGCAACTTAGCGGTACGGGCTTTGCTTCTCACGTGCGAGATCTGCGGTCAGCCAAAATTTTGCACTTTACCCGGAGTGCCACACCTGCCACCGCAAACGTCATTCGGATTATGACTGGGTGCTGTGTTCTAAACCTTCTTTACCAACTAGATCTTTCATTGGCGGAGGTTTGTTTTGCTTATACCTTGAGGGTAGCCTTGAGGTGGTCGGATCCGTGTCAATGCGAGCCTCGGTACAATTCATTATAAGACTCCCCCAACTCACTGAGACTGAGCGAAGGAGTGTGATGTGATCGGGGACCTTAGGATGAGACCTCGGGTTCCCACGACCTTACAGTGATCATAAACCATTCAATGTTTTTTCCAAGTGTGTACAAGGAATGGGGCCTGCCTACTGGTGTATTTTTCGTATGACCATTTTATGTACATGTGTTTCATTATTGTGGGTTGTTTGCAAAGGGAAGAGTCAGAGGGGCAAACTGGTGCATTGGGTGGAGAGAGCCAGTTTTGAAAAAATCTAGAGGTTATTGGAGATTTCCGAGCATGAGAGAAATCATGAAGTCCTTCTTACCATTAAGAACTTGCATGATTTAAGCCGCCACCCGTCTCCTTACAACGTTCCAATAATCCCGCGCCCTCTACCCTCAGAAATTGTGGAAGGTGAGCACTTCGTTAATGCGGACCTTATGAACTTAATCCCAGGTAGTTCATCTCCAACCAGGGAAGTGGAGAGCGAGGCAGCTGGTCGGGAATTGGTGATCAACATTCAACCCATGCACACTTCCTCTGCTAGCGAGGATTCTGGCCCTGGCCCCCAGGCATTTAGGCAAGGTGAAAGGGGTAGCCGTTTGGAGCGACTTCCCTTAGAAAGAAATGGCTTCCGTTCTGCCCCCCAAACACTGAAGAGAAGGAAGGGCGCCTCGGCGTCAAAACGTTCTTAGGGCTGAAGTGGAAGACTTCGTCGCTTGGGTTCCCCCCATATCCAGTCATTCCCCGAATTGGGAAGAAGAAGAGGAAGAGGACGGGATGTCTGATTTGATTCATAACTTTGCTGCTCGAAAGCGGAAGCAAGATGCTAGCTTTGAGCGAGTAGCTGATGCCATCCCCGAAGTGGCTGGGGGATCGGGTCGGTCTCTCTCGGATGAGGGTTCGGAGGTGCCAACAATTGTCATCTTAGGTTCGCTTGAAATGGGTTTGAATGACCAGCCGGTTTGGAAAAACGTCGCCTTGGTGGAGTATAGGGAAGTTTTCCCTGCTCCCGTAGCGATCCAGGTGGTCCATCCTCTCGAGTAGGCCTTTGGCTAGTCAGATAAGAACAAGTACAACCGGGCCGGGCGCAAGAGGCCGCTGCTTCCTGATCGAATGTTGCTTAATTCGTATCTTCCTCCTCACGGCCCGGACCCCCCTTGGAGGAGGTATCTGTTCCCGGGCCGGAAGGCGCCCAGGAGATTATCGATCGGTGGAGGCCCTTAAATTGGGGCCCAATCTACGGTGGCCAGTTTGCCGCGAGTTATTGCCAGGTGATGTTAGGATGCACATGATTTGTTGGTCGAGAGGCGGGCGAAGTGTACGTCCTCGGAGTCCCATGCTGGTACTATTAAAGAAGATCTCCAGCAAATGATTGAAGATAAGATCCACAGGATTCGCAGCATGATTTTGCCATCCGACGGAACTAGTAAGCTTGTAAAGTACACATATCATGTTCGCATTAATTCTTAGTTATTGTCATATCCTTAATATGTTTCTTCGCGACGGAGTGCGCCATCGAACATAGCCTTCTAGCATCGAGAATTCCAGGCCGGTTGAGGATACCAGAATACGAACTCTACGCCCGATCGGTTCGACGGGAAGGCCACGAGTGCTTCCCTAATGGAGGCAAATTCAAATTCGAGGCGCTTGGAGTTAGAGGCTAAAGAAGCTGCTGAAAGGGCGGTTCGTGCTAAGGCGGAGAGAGACACCGCTCATCATGAAGTGGCGATGGCCCAACTGGATACCGAAGAGGCGGGGAGCGCCCAGGCACAGGTGGAATTTGAGTTAGCATGGGTCCAACATGCCTTAGTTAGCCCGGGAAAGACGCCGGCGGAAGGTGGGTCGGGGTTAAGACGGGGTTCAAATGAGCTTTAATTTGCTTTTGGAGAGGCTTGGTGGAAGGCGAAGGAGGAAGCTAACCGTCTGACAGATGAGCTAGTTTCCTTACTTCTAGAACTCGGGGCTAGCAAAGACGAGTTATCGCTTTCTGGGCAGAGGCCTCTAAAGAGAAGAAGGCTTTGGAGGAGGAGTTTGTGACTGGCGTTATCTTCAGTCATGGTTTATGGTTGTGCCTTTGCACCGCAATGTTCAATGAAGTAAGCACGGAGTCCTAGACGGGATGCCGGACACGTCAGAAGCCACACACCAGGAGTTCTTTGTCAATCCTCGATGCCCCCAGGGAGTTGTTCCTATTGAAGGCGATGTGGCTGCAGGGGGCGGGCATTAGCGAGGGTCGAGGCGCTCTCGCCGCGGGACTAAAGTAGGTGACAATCCTAACTCTGTCCTAGATTGGTTGGGGATAGGGAGGGCTGGTGTCTGCGAGGGATTAGGGATTGCATTTTGCTCTTGCTTGCCTAGCCTTGCTTTTTTGCTCCCATTCTGTACCCCGACATTTTGATATAGTGTAACTAGACTTATTAATGAAGCATGTGTTATTTTGCGACTTTGTTGACTCCTCTTTTGAATCGAGTAGTTCAGTTTTGTTTAGCCGAGTGGCACTGGGTATGTAATGACAAAGGTGTAGTCAGGTTGGGTGTCGTTCCTAGTTCATTTATCTTCACATCCGGGCTTTCTGCCGACATTACCAGTGGGCTTGACTAAATTGAGTGCGGTAGGACCTGATCTTACTGAACTTTAGATTAAACCATATTGGGTCGGATAGGTCATTAACTTTACTCGGACTTTAAATTGAACCAGTAGGGCATCAACCATACTAGGCCGGATAGGTCATTAACTTTTCGGACTTTAAATTAAACCAGCAGGGCATTAACCATACTGGGCCGCATTGGGGATCAACCTTTCTCGGACTTTGGATTGAGCTAGCTGAGCATCAACCATCTTGGCGGGATGGGGCATGTCTAGCACCGTCGAACTTTAGATTGAACGATTGGGCATCGACCATCGGCCGACGGGACGTGATAACCTTATAAGCGTCGTCGACTTTGGGGCGAGCGGGTTGGGCATCAACCATGCGGGTCGAGCGGGATGTATTAACCTTAGCTCGTGGGACTTTAGGTAAGCCGGTGGCATCGACCATCGCGAAGTGGGATAGGTAATTAACTCTAGTGCCATCGGACTTTAGGAATGAACGGTTGGACATCAACATACCCAGGCGGATGGGTCGGTATCTTTCTAGCGCCATTCGGACTTTAGAAATTAAAATTTGTGATGAAAATACACTTAGAGAGTGGATCATCTTTTTATTGATAGTACCTTTTGAGGTGCATAGCATTCCACATTCTAGGTACAGGTGTTCCATCCAGCTTATCTAAAGCATATGATCTGGATTCGCTGTCTCGTATTACAATATATAGCCCTTACCAGTTGGCCTGAAGCTTTCCTGCCACTGGATTGGTTGTGTTTTCGAAGACTTTGCTTAAGACTAGGTCCCTTGGCTGGAACACTCGAGGTTTGACGCGTCTGTTGTATAGATTTGCCGGCCGGCGGTGGTAGGATGCTATCCGTACGGTTGCTGTCTTGCATAGTTCATCCAGCGTGTCTAGGTCTTTGATTATGGATTTTGTACTCAACTATTCGGGCATATCCATTCGGAGATTAGGCATATCGATTTCTGTAGGGATTATAGCTTCTATCCGGCCGTGAGGTGCGAGAAGGGGATATATCCCATTTGATGCGGTAGATTCTTTAAGCGAAGGACCTCGGGGGTCATCTACCCATTTCCTTTAAATTTGAGTCTAACCGTTTCTTCAATGCCGTAAACAGGGTTTTGTTTGAAGCCTCCACGTGGCCGTTGCTTTATGGATACCGGGGGGTGGAGTATAGATTCTTTACTTTTAACTTATGGCAGAAGTTTCTATAGACCCAGCTATCAAATTGGGGCCATTGCACACGATATAATTGGCCCGGGGAATCTTAGAATCGACAGCGATATTCTTCGGATAAACTGAGTGACGTCCTTGTCTTTGATTAATGCAAAAGCTTCGGCCTCTATCCATTTGCTGAAGTAATTAGTGGTTACTAGCAATAACTTCTTACGGCGGGCGGTAGGGAAGCGACCCTACTCTGTCGATCCTCCATTACGAGCAAAGTGGGGCTTGAGATGGAAGTAAGTCTTGGCGAAGCCGATCTTCAAGGCGGAAGCTTCTTAGTTGGCATCGGTCACATTTTAAACGCGTGTCGGCTGGTTGGATTTCATAGTTAGCGGTAATACCCGCGAGTGTGGGCCACAGTAATGCCGAGTTACGCTCACGGGTGGTTTCGCATGAATCCCTTTGTGCGACTTAGCGACACATGCGGCTGTTCGATGGATTAAGCATTTGAGAATCTGGCAGCCAGTCGTTTGAGCAGGTTGTCTGTCGACGAGGAAAATCGGCGTTTGGACTCGGACGTGAGCCTTGCCCTTTTCATTAGGTAGCTCCTAGATCTTTGGTCGCAGTGCTATGGGATCCATTCGAGAGGAGGTTCGTCGGGATTTAACACCAGACAATGGTATAGAGAATCATTGATAATAGATAAGAGCGAGAAATATTGTTTTTGTTTTGGGTAGTGATGCCGCCACGACGGCTAAGGCGTCTGCTCTTTCATTATAGTCCCTGGGAACGTGTTCGAGCTTCCATGCTGAAAAACTAGCCAGACATTGTTTAACTAGAGTTACATACTTCGCCATTCGGGGATCCCGGGACTCATACTCTGCGTTTACCTGCCCTACCACTAATTGGGAATCACTTCGAATTATAATCTTGTCGGCTGATATTGTAGCTGCCAATTCAATCCCGGCTAGGATGGCTTCATATTCTGATTCATTGTTTGGCGCCCGAAGCCCATTTGGATCAGCTTACTGGAATCTGTCCCCACCAGGGATTTTAATTGCAAGCGATGTCATTTTTGTTCTTTGAGACCGCCCAGCTCACCTTGAGCACCAATTCGAGTTTGTCAAAGGCGTGTTTCGAGGTTGGGAATTTCTACTAGAAGTCGGCTGAACACATCCCTTCTGTAAGACTGGCAACCAGCATCACGGGATCTTGAGTATTTGCTTAGTTCAATCGCCTAGCGAGCCATTCTCCCAGATAAGTTAGGCTTGTGAATAGTGCTTCAAAGGGGAAGGTTTGTGAGCACCACAATGGGGTGTGCTAGAAAGTACAGGCGAAGTTTCTTAGCTACTACCCGGAGAGCTAAAGCGGCCTGCACAAGGTGGCTGTATCTGGTTTTTGAGTCGGCTAAGGACTGGCTGACGAAGAACACTGGTCTCTTCTTTCCATCCTCAGCTTCTTTGAACAAGGCGGCGCTTACTGCGACATCCGAAACTGATAAATACATGAAGAGTGTCTCACCGGCTTCAAGGCTAGCGAGAATTGGGGGTTCCGCTAGATAATGTTTGATTGCTGCCAAGGCTTGATCACACTCTTCGTCCATCCGACCCGGTTGGCCCCCTTGAGGGTGGCGAAGAATGGCTTTAGACGGTATGTGAAGAGAGAAATGAATCGCCACGGCGGCTAACGGTGGGTGTTTGTTGTACCCACTTTTTTGAACTAGGGCGAGAGTTCGAGAATATTAGCCTTAAGGCTGATGAGGGTTGGCTTCTATGCCCCTCTGGGTTACCATGAAATCGAGGAATCGGCCAGCACTGACCCCGAAGGTGCACTTTAAGGGGTTGAATTTCATGACGTATGCTCTAAGGAGGTCGAAAGCTTCTTGCAGGTGTGTAGCGTGGTCCGAGCGCTCTTTTGACTTTACCAACATATCATCAATATACACCTCCATGGTTTTAACTAGCAATGGTCTAAACATCTTGGTCACCGGTCTTTGATAAGTTGCCCCGACATTCTTTAAGCGAAACGGCCCATTCACGTTATAACGGAAAATTAGGTATAGGGTGATAAAGAAATTTGTTTTCTCCGTCGGGAAGTGCAGTAGGGATCTGATGGTAACAGGAAGGCATCCGAGGGCGTGATCGTGCCGGATGGCGTGGCGGTCAGTGTATGCGAGGAAAGGAAGCTATCTTTGGGACAAGCGTCGTTGAGATCGGTATAGTCTACGCATATTCTCTGCCACCACCTTTCTTTAGTACCCAGCACCACATTGTGACCATTAAGTACTTGATTTCTCTTATGAACCCGCTTTCCAAAGGTTATCTGCCGGCTGAATAACACGTGTGTCGGTCGGGTAGAAACGCCTCTTTGTCGATCGGCCTTGCGGATGGGACGACATTCAACTATGAGAAGCATGCGCGAAGTACTTATGAAGTCATGTCCCGAGTGGAGTCCGACGAATATATCAATATTCTGAAAATAAGACCTTTAAGGTGTTCTTTCTCTTCCCACTGAATGGAAGAGCTAACATAAATTATTGCTTGCTCCAGAGTCCGCCCGAGTATTGATTCTGGGGATCCGGCTAATTGTTCCTTATCTCCTTCCACGCGGTGACTGTGATGCTATTACGGGTCGTGACTCGAGCTGGGTGTTGGAGGGCTTTCACCTTTCTCAACGCTCTGTGCAGGTAACTAATAGCATTGGCGGTACGCTAGCGGCTGCTCGGGAGGTCGATCTATCCGACCTTAGTTAGGTAGCCCCGATTGTTTGATGGTAGGTTGAGGGTAGTGCTTTCATAGCGTGCAGCCAGGCCCGACCAACGATGGCATTGTATGGCCCTAAGTCTTTGACAATTGAGAATAAGACTTGCTGAGTAACCGGCCATGCCTTAACGGGGAGAGCGATATCACCCATGGTTAGCGTGGTTGCCCCATTAAATCCGGACAATTCTGATGAGGCGATTTATCGAGGGCGAAACTTATGCACGAAGGCTGGAAGTTGCGACAAATCGGCCACATTACCGGGGTCGACAAACTCTGTATTTATTTTATGAAATTGTTAATGCGTAATCACTTCAGTGCATTGTGGTGTGGAGTGTTCTGGATGGGTTAATGGGAGGAAAAGGATATGGGCGGGTGCCATTTGTGTGCTATCTTGTTATTTATTAGTGCTTGATGGTGTTCACACGGGCTCGGTGTGGTTGCTCACGCTGACTTTCTCCTTTGGCAGTTGATACTGGTCATCGGCTGAGCTACCTAATATGTAATTGATGGTGGGTTGGGGCTCGAACTTGAGAACTGGGCCGGCGGTATTCTTTCGACTATTGGAGGCGGTTTAATCCAGGCCGAAGCCAGCTCTGGGATCTAATATCTTCACGGGGGTGGCCCGTCCGGATTAGTCTCTCCACTAGGAACTTTAGAGTTACGGCATACAGTAGTTTCGTACCTTGGTCCACTGTGGTAATCACACCTCGAGAGATCGATTAGATTGCTGAGATCCGTGAATTGGTGGGGCAGTAAGTCGAGGGTCATCCGGATAGGAGGAGGATGCATCGTAGGAGATGTTCAGAGGGGGTGGCTGGAGTTCCTCTTTCCCTCTAACTGCTCCTAGGAGCTCTTCTTGTTCTTACCCTGATCCCCTTTCAGTTCGAGATGCCTTCACAGTGAGCTTCTTTATTTTGGGAGGTAATCATTACTGTCTGGGAGGCTACCCAGATATTGTCTTTCAATGTAGAGTATTTGTCCGGCCGTTTGTATAGTTCTTCCATTGTAGCAAGCGGGTCCAGAGATAGCGATTGGAAGAAGGGTGTAGTTGGCCCAAAGTGTAAGACCCGGGAAATTCCAAATTCTGGAAAAAGGGCAAAATCGTAATTTCGGTTATAAAATTGTAATTTCAGTTAAAAATTCGGAATTTATTCTCTAGATCTTGGATGACAAAACAGATTTCACCGTTGGAATCTTCTCGCAAAATCTAATTACCACGTAAAATTTCATAGAATTCCGAGACAGTCGGAGTTGGCACGTTTTTTGAGGCATCGCGTTTCGGGTGCCGTAAAACGATTTTCGATGCGACGAAAATCACACATAACACATACTTAGGTGCCATAAGTGGCATGAGTAGAGAAATGATGAAAATGGATGGTCGAGATAGTGCCACTCACGGTCCCATGTGAACACTATTCTTGAGAATAGTGAAACCCTCGGTTACTATTCCCGAAAAATCACCAATCATCGGTTCACTTAGTGAACCCTGGTTTCACGGCCATTTCCGGCCTCATACACATCAAAGCATCATGTATAGCATAGAACATCACTAAGATGCCCAAACAGCCCTAACTCCCACGAGATTTGTATAGAGAGGCTGAAACATGGGGCCGGAGTGTGAGGAATTTTGAGCCCTCTCTATACAGTCCGTGGGGGTTAGGGGCTGTTTAAGGCATCCTTAGTGATGTTCTATGCTATGTGATGCTTTGATCTGTATGGCGAAACCTTTAAGTGGCCGATGTGGTGTTCAGATAATAACAGAAGAGTCTTTCACTATTCTCTCGAGAATAGTGTTCTAAGCTTTGTGAAATAATGTGTTTGGTTGAGTAATTCAAATCGAATTGCTCGTGATTGATCATTAGCCCATGTGAGCTAATTTTGATATGATGAAATGCGTAATTACATAACATGATTGTGTGATTTGAATTTTATGAATATATGCATGTTTATATATTTACATGTGATATAGGCTGCAATGGAATTGGCGTGCGTCGTTAATTGTATGGGAGCACCCTAGGATGATAGGAGTGAGTGCATGAAGTGAGTCAGGAAAATGGTTTCGGAGGGTTCTTCTGGAAACTAAACTATGATTTGGAGGGTAGTCATTACTAAAGAAAATATCAATCGTCGGAGGCGGCTTTAATTGATATACATTGGAGCGATCACAAATAATATCGATCGTCGGAGAGCGATCGATTGATATACATCAGGTTTGTCGCAGTGAAGTAAATATAATAATTCTCATGAAACGGCGGTGTGGGAGTCGATGAAGGGACCAGATTGCAGAATGATCAGATTAGGTGTTAAAGTGGATCAATGGTACAGCGAATCATTTGTGTTATTTAGGGCCATTGCATTGCACCCAGATGGAGGCTAGCCCGCCCAGGGTGATTCGCTCGCGAGCATTAGCTCACCACAATCGAGGATACTATTTCACAGTCTGCAGAGCGTGCGAGGGACGGCTCGTCTAGGGCGAGGTTTAGAAGCCGGATTGGCGACTTTGGGTTATGAAGTATTACATGTATTAAATTGTTTAATTTTAATATATGTTGTATAAGTAAAAATTTGAACTCTTGAACTATGGTTGGATAGTTAGACCATATATACATTATTATAGTGTGGTTTACTAGGCCCCAGTAATGGCAGTTTTCTAATAATACTCTTATTATGTTCGAACACATTTGGGACGGGTTTTATCACGGAGATTGCATGTTGGGTAAGAGCTCACAGTACAAAGGAGACTTTGGGCCTGATTTTCGTGAAAAATGTCGGGTCGCTCGACATTCCAGTGTCCGCGAGGTTGGCCAGTGGTCGCGTGGTTGAAGTTTGGGCGTCACGACTTGGTATCGAGCCTAGGTATCACGGCTACCTAGGGCTTGAGGGGATTGGAGCAGAGCCTGCAGTCGTGTAAACATCCACCGCTAAGGTGTGGATTCGATGTTGAGTTTTAGAGTATGGGATTTAGGAAATCGGAGACGAAAACTAGGACACTACATGCATGTTTGGGTGGTAATTTGATAAATGATGTGTGAACATGTGAATGTTTGATGAATGGTGTGTATACCATGTTGTATGTGTTATGATTGTTTTGTGTGCTTGGTACTTAGCATAGGAAACAAATAATGTGTTAGAATACTTTTAGAAGTTTTAAAGTGTGTAAAAACTGGAATAAGAGGAGAAATAAAATATCATTTGAAGACAATTTGTTTGAGTTGTTGGATAATGAAGTAAATTTTAATAGAATTTGAGGTTGAATTAGGGTTAGTGTTTATATAAAGGAGGCTTTGAGGAAATTCTAGACCATTTTCCAGAATTAAAGGAAAAAAAATAAACAAAATAAATTTTAAGCAATTTATTTGGTTTATTGAGAAATAAAAAATAAAAAAAATATAAGATGGAGAATTTTTTTTTTTTTTTTTTTACAGTGTAAAACTGGAAGAAATGAAAAAAAAAAAAGTGAAGAAAATAAATTTTTATAAGTTTATTTTGGTGTACTGGAGAATGAAAAAAAAAATCAAATAAATAAACTTTACTAAGTTTATTTGATGTGTGGAGAATAATAGAAAATATACCATACATATATATATATATATATACTCTCTCATATATATATATATATATATATATATATATATATATATATATATATATATATAAGTAAATTTTTTATCTCATTAGCGAGAAAAGGTGAAAAAAAACATGGATATATTTTTTGGGTGTTTCCAATAATTTGGAAATAATTAGAGGAAAAAAAACGAAAACTTTTTTAAAATATTTGTTAAATAAGAATAAAAATCCAAATAAAATTAGACAAAATTTTCGAAAAATAAAATTTTCAAAATGAAATTTACTGTTGATAAAAATGTTTAAATGTATAATTGATTGTCTTGCATTACTTTGTAAATACGAGGACGAATGTATACAACGATTTATGTGTATGAATAGTGTCTCGGGGCAGTGTTTATGCCTTAGAGATCTTGGTGGAAATTGAATTTGCCCATTGCCTTGTGATGATGGCTAAACAAGACGAAGGATGTGAGAGGGCGTCCACGTGTGGTCGGCTGCTTGGTGTTGTCGAGCGAGGCCTTTCTTTGAAATTTGTGGAATGTTACGGTATTTGATATCATACGAGGCTATACTTGAGTGGGACGGAAGATCACGTAACACACAGACTATACCCTAGCAGTTTTTGGACATGTTAGGGTATAATAAAAGTAAAAGTATATTTATCCGGAATAAAATAAAGATAAAAAATAAAATAAGAAAGAACTTGGAATTAGCTATAGGATTAAAGATAAGTACTAATTTGCAATTCGGGACCAAGGGTTAATATAATAGTTCATATATGTCAGAAGTAGGATTTGATAAATTGAATTGAGAATAAAAAATGAAAAGTAAAGGGATCAAAGTAGCTAAAGAGAATATTAGAATAAAATAAGGAAAGGTGTTTAGGAAAAGACCAGAGTGGCTTGAAGGAAAGAGGAGGAGGTTTCACTCTGATGAAATAAAGGGGATAAGATCGAATAAGGATAAACAAAATAAATATCATTTTGGTCTTGGGAGGAGGAAAAGAGAGAAGCGCTTGGCCCTAAGAAGAGAGAAAGGAAGAGAGAAGAAGAGAAGAGAAAGAAGAGAGAAAAGAAAAGAAGAAAGGAAAAGAAAAGAAGATCACGGGTATGGAGGCTATGATTTTTGTATAGAAAAGTATGACTCTGAATTTAGTATAGTTTTGTATGGAAACTATGGGAGTATGGATCCCAGTTTTGGTCTAGAAACGTTTAGATACATGGTTTAGAACCCTCTATCTTGTATATGGTTGGGTTTGGGAACTCCTAAACTCATTTCATGTAGGAGGTTGGGTTGAAGGCTCAGGCTCACCCACATCGTGTGTTTTTGGGAAGGAGGTCTAGTTGTAAGTTGAACGAAGAATTCCCTATTTTGATCATATGCAATGGCTGAACCTTAGAAGGGATTTCGGTCGTAAATAGGGAATTTAGCGGTAAGTCCTTACGGTAAATTGTAGCGCGTCAATGAACTTGATGATAGACTTTTGAATTTATCAATTCGGACCCCTGTAGACGGGAGTTATGGTCTTTTTTACTCTGAGCAGGTCTAAATGGGTGAGAGAATTTGAAGCGTAGGGTCGTCCACGTGAGGGGTGGCGGACCTCATTACAGAAAGTTAGTAGACCTCGTGGTGAGATTAAATGCCTCATGCGGCGAGGTGTGATCCTCATGCGTGAGGTCAGCAGACCTCATGTAGCAGAGGTCAGTAGATGTCAGCAGACCTCATGCAACAGAGGTCAATAGACCTCATGCAGCAGAGGTCAGTAGACCTCATGCAGCGAAAGATCATTGAACCTCGGCATACCTTGAAGATCATATGAAACTGGCTATCGCAATGAAAGCTCATTTCGTCCAGGTTGGATCGGTAGTCGAGTTTGTATGTATGAGCCTCCCGACTTTGAGGTCATAACTCCTCTGTCTGAACTCCGATTTGGGTGTTCTTGGACTCTATGGAAAGCCCATTGAGTCAAGAATCCATCCATATGCCTGAGGAAGATATTAGATGTCGGACAGAGGTGATAGATAGAGCTCATCCAGGTCAGGTCAGCTCGTCTGGGTTGACTAAACAGCCTCAGCCAGGAAGGTCATATCTCGCCGTTTGAACTTGATTTGGGTGTTCTTGGACTCTATGGAAGCCCATTGAGTCAGAATACATTCATATGCCTGAGGAGGATATTAGATGTCCAGGCCAAAGGTGTTCAGATGTCATACTTGTCAAGTCAGGTCAGCTCGTCGGTTCGAAGGTCAGCTAATTGGGTTGACTACGCATGACCTCAACCGGAAGGTCTTATACTCGCCCCGTTTAGTCCGATTAATTGTGAGCTCACATGGAAAGCTTGAATTGGTGAGAATACATTCATATGCATGGTAGGATATTAGATGTCAGACCGAGGTATTAGAACGAGCTCGTCAGGTCGGGTGATGATGTCCCGGTTAAATGTCGGTACGATGCAGGTTGACTCGCATGACCTCGACTTGGAAGGAGTGCCTGCCGTTTGAACTCCGATTTGGGTGTTCTTGAACTCTATGGAAATCCCATTGAGTCAAGAATACGTCACTGTATACCCTGGGGAGGATATTAGGTGTCAGACCGAGGTGTTAGATCGAGCTCATCGAGGTCAGGTCAGCTCTTGAGTTCATGTCGATAAATGCGGGTTGACTACGCATGACCTCCAACCGGAAGGTCATATCTCCTTCACGTTTGAACTTTCCAGATTTGGGTGTTCTTGGACTCTATGGAAAGCCCATTGAGTCAAGGAGAATACATTCATATCTTATAGCAAGGAGGGATATTAGATGTCGAACCGAGGTGTTAGATCTGGCTTGGCCGGTCAAGGTCAGCTCGTCGAGTTCGAATCAACTAGTCTGGGTTATTCGCATGGCCCTTCACGGCTGGAAGGATTACCATCTCCTTGGTTGAACTCAGGTCGGGTGTTCTTGGACTCTATGGAAAGCCCATTAGTCAGAATACATTGATATGCCCTAAGGAGGATATTAGGTGTGGGCCAAGGTGATAGATCTAGAATCGTCCAGGTCAGGTCTCAGCTCGTCAGTTCAAATTTGATGCGTTTGACCTTCAACCGGAAGATCATGCTCCTTAAATCCGAACTCGATTCGGGTGTTCTTGGACTCTATGGAAGCCCATTGAGTCAAGATACGCTGGCCATATGGCATGATAAAAGTGGAACTAATATTTGGTCCATAATCATGACATCATTACTGTCTATAAGATAGATACAAGTATAAGATAGATAAAAGTGCAAGTACATGTATAAATCTGCAAGTATGAGAGTATCAGTTCTATGTATCTGGAGATAGAGACGGAGTCTAATAAAATGCACATTGAAAATATAAGTTAACAGATATAAGATGTTACGAGGAATGAGTACATGTACACGAATAATAAGCATGTATGAATATAAGAATGAGTAAATGCATGCATGATGATAGGTTATATGCAAATATTATGAGTAATATATGAGATGAAAATATGTTAGAACATGATATGAATACAAGAGTGAAGAAATGGAATATGAATAGCTAAAACATGAACGAAATGTGATATGGAATAGACATATATGAAATGATATACATGTATTGTAAAGAAAGAAATAGGAGAATGGTGATATGAAGCTACAGATATAAACGAATGTGATTAAAAGTAATGATAGTATATATTGCATATGCCTGGCTACAAATTATATGTATGGAATTTATATATAAGCATGGGTATATGACAAATTATAGAATATGAAAATGCAAAGTTAAGAATAAATGATTGTGTATATCTGCATTATGATTACCGAATGACAATAGTGATTAGGTAATATGAGATATATCTTGAACATGAGATAAAATGGATTATCTGGCAGAACTGTAGTAGAGGATAGATAGAGCGTACTATTAGGAAGAGAATAAGTCTACCCCTTTCAGTTCTAATATCAGGCCAGTTTGGTCGATGATGTGATCCGTTCCGGATCCACGGTGGCCTGAAAGGTCGTGGCGTTAGGACCTCGTGGACCTTTGTTTCATGCGGTGGTGCGGCTCGCCGCCGAGCCCTCATAGACTATGTTTGTCCTGATGGCTCTGGCCCTTTGCCCCCAGGCCCTCATGGACCACTTCATTTCCTCTGATGTATAGCGCCTTGACCCTCATGGACCACTTGTTTCGTCTGATGAGTATAAACGCCCGAGGCTCATGGTTTCCTTTTATCGTTTAAGGTTTATGCGAGGAGCATGAAAGCGTAAAACAAATGAAATGTAGAAATCCCACTATGACACGGAAATCGCTAGGAAGCATAACCTTGCTAATCGATGATAGTATGAGTATCTGAAGTACGAGAAGCAAAGTGTCAATGACGAAGAGTATATGAACAGAGTACGATTACATGAAAGAAAGTAATATAGAAAGTATAACGGGCGAGTAATGTGAAAACGGTACATGAATACGGTATATGACGATTACATGATAACGGTATGTGAAAGCGATGCGTGATCACGGTATATGAAAGCGATTACATGATGACGGTACATGATAACAGTACATGATAACAGTACATGAAAATAGAACATATCAAATGATATAGTATATAAGCATGAAAGTAATATATGTATAAGAATATGACATGCACAGCATAGGTTATGTGATATAAATATATAGTATAAATATATAGTAGACATACCTAATGAATAGAGAGACATCTTTATGAATACATGATAGAAATGCATAAGTGCAAGAGCATTAGAGATAAGTAAAAGATGACAAGCAGAATGCGATTAAAAGTATAGATAGGAGATATGTAGACGAGAGAACATGTGACATGTAATAGTAATGTAAAGATGATAAGTAATCTCCAGGGGATTATATGCATATGCCGCTTGTGGCGGTCACCATTGGTGGTTGTCCGTGCCCATGTGTTCCCCACTAAGCGTAAAAACAGCACGGTCATTCAATCAGGTGTGGAAGTCTCTGGCAGTGAAGACAAGGATAGGACGGGACATCCCACATCGGCGAGAGGCGGGACCGGCTCGGAGATAGGTGCTCACCCTTGCTTTAGCTTCAGCGATCTCGATGATTTGTATTAGAAAAAGAAAAAAATTGTACATGTATAGAGTAAATGGGACTCGGTATATGTATATAGATGTTGAGGGACACCACTCGTGGTAGTTGCTTTTTATATGAAAATGATTTTGTTGTCTGAATTGTTTGTATAACCACGAATACCTGGCTGCAAGGAAAGGAATAGGTGATAGGTCCAGGTATATAGTCACCTTTTTGGATTGATTCGGTTGGCGGTCAGCCGGATCGGGAATGGGGGCGTGACAAGATCCTAGTGACCTCCAGAGGTTTAGGGCGCATCATCCTCCGACATTCATAGGGGGAGGAGATCCGATGGTGGCGGATCATTGGTTCATATAGATTGAGAAGGTGTTAGAGGCTAGGGATTACCTGGGCTGCCAAGATTAGACTAGGCTGCGTTCCGACTAGAGTGAAGAGCGAATATGGTGTGGAAATGGGCAAGGGCGCCACAGAGACCATAGAGGAGCCTTAGTATGTGAGTTCTCCCCTAGGGATTAAGGTGAGAATATGGATGATATGTCGAGATTGCGAGTTGGAGATCTCGGGGACTCTACTCCGCAGGAGAAGGATCATGGACATGTCGAGGGAGTTCGATGTCATCACGAGGATGGATTGGCCCGATAGCTTACGGGGTCGTTGCGATTGTGAGCGTAGGAGTGTCTGCTATCTGTGAGACGTCTTTAGTGTGGTATTTCGGGGAATGAAGTATGACATTTTGCCACACCAGACGGTATACGAGTCCAGAGTGTCGGGGCCGGTTAGCGAGGTTTACTAGTGAGCCTTACCCTAGAGGGACGAAGGGAGCTAGACTTAGATCTACCGGTATTTTGCGGGTATGTGGATGTTTCCGAGATGAGGCTACCTAGACTACCTCCACTGAGGGTAGTAGACTTCGGTATCGAGTTACACCACAGTACCCATGTCTCTATGACTCCGCATAGGATGGTGCTAGTTGAGTTATAGGAACTCGAGTCAGGCCTAAACCTGGACAAGGGGTTCAGTAGGCCAGAGCACTTCACCATGGGGCGCTCAGGTTACATTAGCGAGAAGAAGAAGGAGACCGAGACCCTTGACGTGCGTGATGGAATCAGTTGAGCGGGTTCACGATCGAATCGGTACCCATTACCGAGGATCGATTACTTGTTTGATCAATTGAGAGAGTCACGAGGTTTACTCGAGATAGACCTTCACCGCTAGTTGCATCAGGCGAGAGTTAGGAGGCAGGTCTTTAAGGCAGGTGTTTAGTGCGCGTTATGGGCACTTTGGGTTCTGGTGATGCCATTTGGATTGGCTTGAATATGCGCATTCCATGGATCTCATGCATAGGATATTCTAACCCTATTTAGATTAGTTTGTCGTAGTCTTAGTGGATGACATTTTGATGCATCTTTGTCCAGTGGGAGCATGGTATCCTTGACGATCGTGTTACGGTTGTTGAGACCATTAGTTTGTGCCTTGAGTTCCGGTGAGTGAGAGTTACGGCCCTGCGGGGTGAGATTTTGGGACACGTGGTGTCGGCATCGAAGTGTCCGGTCGACCCGAAGGTCGAGCGGTGATGAGTTAGGAGAGGCCAAAGTGGAATCTTCGGGATCACGTAGTTTCTTGGGATTGGGTGGGCCATTACGGGAGATTCTGGGATTTCTCGGGATCGCGACACATGACTAGGTTGGCCGGAAGGAGGTCGAGATTTGATTGGGATGACCCGATGCAAGGAGGCATTCGGGAGTTGAAGGAGACACTTCAGCTCCCATCTTGATAGTTGCAGGACGGGGACGAGAGTGCGTAGTGTATTGCGATCTACCTTGAGGCGGATTGGGATGTGTTTGATCTAGGAGGTAGTAGCTTATAGTTCGTCGGTTGAAGAATCACGACGAGAACTACCCCACACGTGACATGGAGTTAGCGACCGTAGTCTTCGCCTTGAAGATTTAGGCGCCACTACTTATCTGGCGGGAGTTCGAGGTGTACTTTCAGAATATAAAAGTCACGAGTATATTTTCCGCCTTATTGGGACTGATATGAGCGCGCGAGATGGATGGAGTTCTGAAGGATTATGATTTCACTTTGCATTACCATCCGTCAAGGCAAATGTGGTAACTGATGCACTTTCGGTCGGAAGTCGCGAGGAGCGTTAGCTGGTATGGCTTCTCGAAGTGGCGGATGCTGAATTGTGGGACCGGTTTAGACTCTGATCTGACGAGACTCGGGGTACCTTAGGGAGTTTAGTGGCTACCGCTAGTCTCTACGGTGAGCAAAGTGATTGGAGTCCGTGGCATGACGTGAGATAGTGTGCATCGGGGACCGAAGTGTCTGATCGAATGGATGACGAAATTTGGGCCAGTTCACTTAGATGGTAGTCGCCGATATAAGGGACCGGGTAGTGGTTTCCCAGGTTGGCCGTTTGAGAGAAAGAGATTCTCGGGGAGTTTCAGCTGCTCAGATTTGCTTAGATCGCGTCAGATTGGCACGAAGATGTACGGGATCTTGATAGCCCCGGTACTATTGGGTGGGATATGAAGAGACATGTAGGGGACTTTGTTCGGCTTGATGTCTCACATGTCTGAATTAAGGGTGAACATAGGAAAATTTAGCGGGGCTACTTGACCATTGGAGGTGGGCGAGGTGGAAGTGGGAGTACGTCGATGGACTTTGCTTGACCTGCGCACGGACGCGTGAGCATGACCCGATATGGGTGATGGTGGATCGGCTCACAAAGTCGGTACATTTTCTAGCCGTGCGGATGACGCCGCGCGGAGATTACATCGGTTATACATTCGAAGTGGTCGGGGCTACATGGGTACCGGTATCCATAGTGTCGGACCCGAGGGAAAGGTTCTGGCGCTTTGGAAGAGTTTCCAAAAGAAATTTATGAACATGCAATGGCGACTATGAAGTACAGGTGTTCCACCCTCGGACGGATAATTCGGTCTGAGAGAAATATCTGGTATTAGAGGACATGCTCTGACGTCGTCTGAATCGTAAAGGGCAGCTAGGAGGAGCATTTGCCCTTAGTGGAATTCGCTGCAGCAGCGATTGCTCGGGGCGGTATACGAGATGGCCGTATGAGGCACCCCATGGGGGGCCATGCGGCTCACCATTATATTGGGCCAAGGGATTAGGGAGAGAGCTCCATCAGTCCCCGATTTGGTCTGGGAACACCTCTCACTGAGAAAATTGGGTTTGATCTGACGCGTCTTACGCGGCTGGCCAGAAGCCAGTATGCGAGATGTAAGCGTCGACCGCTAGAGTTCGAGATTGGGGATCACGTCTTCTTGAAGAGTGATGCTAGAGGAGTGGTAGGGATTGTGACGTGAAAAGTATCGTGAGATTCATTGGACCGGTTTTCGAGATGATAGGCTGCCGTGGCGTGTCGGTTGGGCGTTACGCCCGACATGACGGTGTCCGTGAGGTATTTCCGCGTCTCCATGCTCGGGAAGTATACTGCAGGTCCGACTCATATGGTGGATTGAGGGGACGAGATGGGGTTGTCACGGATGGGACCTTCGAGGAGGACGGTGTGTGTATTTTAGATAAGCAGTGATCGGGTTTTGCGACCTGAGGCCGTGAGGCTAGTGTTGGTGCTATGGGCGTCATGGGTGGAGGTCAGCGTGGGCGCGAGGACACGATGCGGGCCACTATCCGCTTCTTGTTTAGGATGAGAGGTGCGTAGTTTAGTCGTTTAATATTTAAATGGCGAATTTACATGCATGGTAGAGTGCACGTTGCATATGCATGTGGTGATTTGTGATTGTGTACGAAAATTTCGGGACGAAATTGGCTAGGAAGGGGAGAATGTAAGACCGGGAAATTCAATTACGGAAAAATGGCAAAATCATAATTTCGGTTATAAAATTGTAATTTGATTAAAATCCGAAATTTATTCTCACAGATCTCGGATGATGAAGCGGATTTATTTTGTTGCGGAATCGTGAAATCTGATTAAGTAAGTTTCGTAGAATTGAGACGGTCGGGTTGGCACGTTTTTCGATGGCGTCGCGTTTCGGGTCTTAGTAAGCGATTCGATGCGATGAAAGTCATATAATAGGTACTTAGGTGCCATAAGTGGCATGAGTAGAGGAAATGATGAAAATGAAACGGAGAGATAGAGTAGAATGTCCAGAAACTAGGAAAAGAAGGACATAAATGTCATTTTTGAATTCTTAAGTTAGATAAAACAAAATAGAGAATAGTGTTCTTCTCCAATTAAAGGCAAGTGAAGCAGAAAACGTGAGGGAGCAGCAGAAAATGGAGTTTTTGGGTTTCTAGAGAGAGATTAAGCAACTCTTCTCTAGATTTTTAGCAAATTCGACCGACGGAATTTGTCGGGACAAGAAGGAAAAGGCTGCTCTGTGAGGGGCTTCGCGTGGGTCTGGATTTAGGAGTTTTTGACAAAATCCGTGAGGGTAGGGTTTCTCCACTGCTTGGGTTTTATTCTTTGACTAAGTGTGTTCTGAAGTTTGAGTTGATTGAGGCCTTAGTGGCCAGTTTGGTCGGTCCCAAAACATGGGACCGAATTGTGAGAATTTTTTTGAGCCCTCTCTATGCAGTCCGTGGGAGTTAGGGGCTGTTTGGGCATCCTTAGTGATGTTCTATGCTATAAATGATGCTTTGATGTGTATGAGGCCGGAAATGGCCGTGAAACAATGTGAGCTAATTTTGAAATAATGTGTTTGGTTGAGTAATTCAAATCGAATTGCTCGTATTTGATCATTAAGCTGTGTATTAATTTTGATGTGATGAAATGCGTAATTACATAACGTGATTGTGTGATTGAATTTTATGTGAATATATGCATGTTTATATATATATTTACATGTGGCGTAAACGTAATGGAATTGTCGTAAATTATATGCGCTGAGGTACCCTAGGATGATAGGGTGAGTCACGTGAGGTGAGTCTTAGGGAAAATGTGGTTTGAAGGGTTATCTAAAACTAAATATGATCGGAGGGTAGTCCATGCAAAGAAAAATATCAATCGTCGGAGGCGGCTTGATTGATATACATCGGTAGTCCTGAAATAATATCGATCGTCGGGAGGCAGTCGATTGATATATACACATCGGAGGGTTAATCCCACAGCGAATAAATATAATAGAGATTCTCATACGAGGAAGCGCGGCGAGTGTAAAGTCGGTGGGGACTCGGGTGAGATGATCGGTTAGATATTCAAGTAGGATCATGCATTCTTGAATGTGTGTTTATTTTGGAGCGTTGCGTTGCACTTAGGTGGAGAGTAGCACACTTAGGGTGATTACTGCGAGCATTAGCTCGCCTGTCGAGGGATACTATTTTCCAGTGCAGGGGAGCGTGCGAAGACGGCTTTCGTCTGGGGCGGGTTTAGAAGCCGGATTGTGATAACTGGGTTATGAAGTATTACATGTATTAGAATTGGTACAATTTTAATATATGTATAAAATGGTGAACTCTTGAACTATGGTTGGATAGTTGGATATATATACATTGTTATGAATATTGGTTTAGCAAAAATTTTAGTGGCGGGTTTAATCGTAAACTGTTATATTGAATTTGTTAGGGACCGGGTTTTATCACGAGTTTGTATTTAGGTAGAGCTCCACAGTACAAATGAGACTTCTGCTTGATTTTTCGTGAAAAAATGTCGGGTCGCCCAGAGGCATTCACTTTGGTGTCCGTGAGGTTGGCAATTAGTCGCGGACCCCACCCGGGGCGTCTACAAAGCTTCTTCGAAAGTTACGGAGAGCGCATCCATCTTTGTATGCATCGCGATTTGTTGAACTGACTTGCCTAAAATCTCTGGTGAAGTCTGGGATGAGATTCATCCTCCGCGAAATAGTTTGTAGTGAGGCGTGCTTCCACCCAACGGATCGAGCATAGATATTGGGAAACGAATATAGCTCACAACTCACTAAATGAGTTGATGGATCCCCTTGGGAGTTTATGGAACCAGGCCAGGGCGGGTCCCTTCAGGCTGGTTGGGAATACTTTACACCTAAGTCGGTCATTTCCAGCACTCAGAATCATCGCTTGGTTGAAGTGCAGCATATGGTCGTACGGGTCTGAGGAGCCATCATACATGGCGAACGGAGGTATGACAAAGTCGCGGGGAGGCTCATAACTCAAGATGTGCTGACCAAGTGGGGATGACAACATGTCCTCAGGTCCCCGGACAGTAGTAGGTGCAGGCATATACGGGGGGCGGTGCGGCTCAGATAGTGGGATGCAAGCCCGAGGAGTGATGGTGCACCCACACCCGGCATTAGGCATGTTTTTAGGGCGCGTTCAGTTGCCGCCTTTCTACGCTGAATTCTCTCCGCTTTTTGAAGCGGGACATGCAGTTGATGGGCCAGAGCTAGAAGCGTCGCGAAGTCCGCACGCCTGGCTTCGGCCTCGCGGTATTCGCTGGGTGTATATTTGGAAGCGGGGAGCTGCCGGAAGATAACTCGTCATCCGTTGCAGCGTCGCTGTCTTCTGATCGGATAGGCTCCTTGCCTTTATTTTGTTTAACTAGAGTGCGGGTGGCTAACCTTGTGCGATTCCCGTCCGTTTGCTTTCTAAGACCGGCCGTAGAGCGTCGTTTTCCTATGTATAGATGGTCGACCGCGACTCTGCTGACTTGGCCGTCTATGCGGCGCATCATACGCTGCCTCCATATCTTCGCGCCCGGCTGAAGAGGTGGTCTTCAGTTGATTCAGCGGGTTCTTGCGGTCATGGTGAAATAATCAAACGGTCGGTGGAGTTGATCGAGAACTACGAAAACCCGGGGATGAGATCGGCAGACGAATGCGACCAAGCTCTTGCAAGTAGCGATGAGCTTTTTTGTAGTCGTTCACAGAGACGGCGCAGTGTAGTCTCGTGAATTTTTAGAGATCAACTTTGGATCGTCGAGCGTGACTTGCCAGCGTGACTGCAAAGCAAACGAGAAGCATTGGTGGTGCTCTCCTTGGCTTCTCCTAATGCCTAAGTTAACGTCGAGAAATCTGGAGAGTGAAAGAATCGATGCTCTTTGTAGAATGTCTATCTTCTTTGGTGTCATTCCCTCTTTCTTTATGGAGGAGGAGGTGGTCAGCTTTAAGTGTGAGAAATTAGATGATTTAAGCCCCAAAAGCAGAGAGGGAAGGTGAAAAACTGTTAGCGATTATGACATGTTCTTCCCTTTAGATAGCCGTCGGCCGCATCTCTTACAGCGCCGTAGGCGTTTAGCACTCCCTCGGGGTGGTTACGTGTGTGATTCGTGGGTGAATCTTTTATTGACTGCGAGAAGTCGTTAATTTGCCTTGCTAAAGATGGTATACGAGTAGAGAGAGGTTGTACCCAGTCCATTATGCACAAATGTTCGGTGAAAGTATGTTTGAGCCTGACTTATAAATGAGGATGATTGGGCGCATGGCGGGCGGGTTATCTTTGCGTAGTTTCGATCTGTCGGGCTTTTTGTGTTTGGAGAATTTGTACAGCGTGAGTAAGAACATAAGGTGAGAGCCTTTAATAAAGACCCAACATAATACATTTTCTTCGTTAAATGCATGCTAGCTTGTTTAATTTAGAAAACAACAGAAAATATTCTGAGCAGAAAGAAATCAAATGCTATAGTAGATACATAATTGACTAAAAGATTGGACCAAATAAATACATAGATCCTAGATTGGCTTGTTAATGTTTTGCCTAGGGAGGAGAGGGAGGAGTAGGACAGACACTCGAGCATTAATTGTACCAATGTAGTGAGGTTGGCTGCATAGGGCCTGAGGGAAAATGGTTTAGGAACATAAACCCATAGCAAAGCTATTACAAATTTATGAGGCCATGTGAGTGGACCACACCAGTGCATATTTGCACCGCAATCAGGGGTGGTCAAGATCCCATGCCTTCCCTCTTGAACCCCACCTAGAGGCACCATTATCAGGACGAGAGCTCCAATGTTTTCTCACCATTTATGTAAAAAATTGATCATTTTATTAAATCAAATTACTTTCACAACAATAATCCAAATGTATGACCCCCTTCTACGGGCGGAGCTAGGTTAGGCCCGGGTGCCATATGCCCCAGGGCCATATGTTTCTATTGAATATATATATTTAACAAAAATTTTATCAATAGAAGCACTACAATTCGAACTCAAGACTTATTACATATCTCTATTGAAATTTTGGATTATTGAATTATTGGACTATAGCCTCGAACTCATTAGTTTTTACCGCTACCGACCTTAAATCATGGCTCCACCCCTGACCGGTTCCAACCTATTTCATGTCGGCGCCGTCCAAAATTGTGAAATTGATCAAAATTCCTCCGCGTTTTTTGTTTTGTAGACCCTAACTTGAACGGAAGTTCCACATTGATGCAAGTGTGAGTAGTAAAGGACTTTATTCTATTTCTACCACATCCCCATCGTTCTCATCATCTTTTATATCTAGTAAAGGAAAATAGGTTTCAACTAATCGTAGTTTATAACACGTCTCTTCAGTCTTCAGCAGCCGATATTAAAAACCATTTTACTAATTACAGTTACTAGAATACTCAGTCTAAAATAGACTCTCAAATGTCATTGTTCCCAAGGTGGCTGTGGGTCTAGACTTAAAAAGAAAGAAATACATATACATGTAAAGATGATCAATACGTCTCAGAGGTGACTGTAATCATATACTTGACTTTGGTGCGGCCGGTCGATCATTTTTTTTCAGATTCACATTTAATAAAATTAGGGTCCAAAAAAAGGAGTTTTGTACTAAAAACTGTAGTCTGCAAATATTATAGTTATAAAAAATGGAGACTATAATTTTAAAATACGTAGTACAATTTTAAAGATGGGGGAAAGGAATAATATGCAAGGGAGATGGGTGATGTTGAAGTAATATTTAAAAAATAGGCAGGCAAAAGGACCACTCTGGAGCCCCGACTCAAGGGAGACTGAAAGCATTGTGGGGACTGTGTGGGTGTAAAATTGGCCCGAGGTCTTCAGGATTTCCATGAGTAGGCAGGAGCCCAAGCCCCGCCCGCCCATCTTTCCCCTCCTTTATATGTATATATAGCAGATGTTTGTGTAATATATATAAGAGTTACATACTCGGTTCCAACACCTCTCTCACCTTCACCCCAAGAAGGCAGAACAAAATATTTATTTGCAAACCTACAGAAGGCGGAAAAACTCAAGACAGACAACAAAGGGACAATCCTCCCATCGCAACGCCGCTAAGGAGGTTTATACCTGCGATCTTTGAGAGGGCTTCTCCTTCTCCATCAGGGAAAAAAGGAAACAGGAAGAACAAGAAGACATCAAAATAGTTTTGCATTCAATCCTCCTTCAGCAGCTCCCAATACAGGCATGCTGGAGGTGATGGCAATATTAGCACAACATGCCAGTAAATCCCCTTCAAAATAGACTCCACGTAGCGCCCGCTTATATGCGATCATCTATTCCGTCTATTCCACGTCACTATATTTCAGTCCGATGACAGTTGTTGTCCAGGTTTTCTCATGCTCCCTCTCCTCTCCACTCTCCCTCTCCCTCGTTGCCGCAACCATTTCTATATGCTGCTGCTATCTCTGTCGTAATGTGATGTATCTGTGCAGTACTGCACAAACCAAAATGACCATCACTTGTATTCCAATGAGAGCTCCGTCCCTCCACTTATCATCCATAGCCGGCAAAGTTCAAACGCTCCTCTCATTCCGGCGACAACGACAAAGCTCATCTTCTCAAGACCCGGGTGGGCTCGCATGGATTCCACTGTCCGCCGTAATCGCCCCAAGAACAAGGTTGTCGTCATCATGGGAGCCACCGGCACCGGGAAGTCCAAGCTTTCTATCGAGCTCGCCACACGCTTCTTCGCCGAGATAATCAACTCCGACAAAATACAAGTCTACAGTGGCCTTGATATCACCACTAACAAGATCCCAAATAGACGAAACGACACGTGGTGTTCCGCACCACCTGCTCGGACATTTCAAATCCTCCCATGCCGAGATATCCCCTTTCCAGTTCCGCTCAGTGGCTGCCGCTTCTATCTCCGATATCTCTTCCCGCGGCAAACTTCCGGTCATCGCTGGTGGCTCCAATTCTTTTATTCACGCTCTACTCGTCGACCGGTTTAACTCCGATTCTGACCCCTTCAATGGTTCCGACCCGGTCTCCACCGAATTGCGTTACCACTGCTGTTTCCTATGGGTTGACGTTTCATTGATGTTTCTCTCCGACTACTTATGCAGCGAGTCGATGAAATGATCTGAGCTCGAGGTGGTAGAAGAACTACAGCTAAGTTCTACGACCCGAATGAAGACGAGTCTAGACCCAGAACCGGGTTAAGAAAAGCAATAGGGGTCCCCGAGTTCGACAGGCATTTCGGAAGTACCCCTCCGTCGACCGGGGGAATAATCGGTGGAAATCACGAAGAAGAGAAGAAGAAGGATGATGATGATCCGGAAATGGAAAGAGGATTTTGAAGAGGCAAAGTGAAGAGAGGCCATCAAGAGGACACTTACGTGTCATCTAGCGAAAGAGGCAGATAGGGAAGATCCAACGGCTGAAGGGCTGCAGGGTGGGACCTCAAGAGACTAGACGCCACAGAGGCGTTCAGGGCCTTTCTGTCGTCAGATACCGGCGAGAAGTCGTCAGAAATATGGGAGAAGCAGGTCGTGGAACCAAGCTTGAAGTTTGTGAGGCAGTTCTTGGAGGAGTAGGTTGTTCAGCTTTTTTATTTTTCTACCAGCCTGCTCTCAAAATTACATTTCCCTGTTACTCTTTGCCTCCTCTCTCTTTAGGGGAAAAAAACTGATAACAAAATTTAATAAAAAAAAAGGTTGAACAGTAAAAAGCCCATTCGTATATACGAATGAGTATTTATATCGTTGGATTCAATTTTATTTTTTGAGATTTGAGTTTTCTTAGATATAAAATTGAATCCCAACGATGTAAACTCACGTTCACAATATATCAGAATGAGCACGATAATTGACAAAAAGAGCTACCGCCCGTAACAAAGGTTTTGTTAAAAAGCGGGAAAGAGCGAGAGTGTTTTTGTTCAAGGTAAATTATCTTGCTAGTTTGGGAGTTTGGAAATTATATGTGGATCAAATTGGGGCTTGGGAGAAGCGTAATCGTTTTGCTGACCCTTTTGTGATTCATGTAACATAAAGGGTGTTTTCTGTGAAGGATTTGATATCAAAAGCATATGTGAAAATTAGTTGGGGCATGATAAACAGTTAATGGTGTGGACATTGCCACTCCCTCAAGCCACAACAATTACTGACTAAAATATTAGCTTCCCTCACGGATTTTTCATACACATTAAAATCTGCATACGTTAGTAAGTTGTGGAGCTGCATTGCCTTACTTTTGATAAACTCTGAAACAATGTTAAAGGTCTGAATGAACATATTTCCACTTATATACGAAAGGTAGGTGATTTTGATTGAAAGCTTAAAATGGGATGAAAGTCTCCTTTTCAGTGGGTTCTCGGCTAGAGAGAGAAAATTTTCATATATACTTGATTGGCAATGGCATAACATGGTGGATGATACCAGTATGAAAAGGGTGGTCCTCTTCTTAGATTCCTAACAGTGGCATGCTATGTATAGGACGAGAAAGAGCCAAGGTTACCACTCTTTCCATTTTGAGCTTTTATATGAGAAAGGCTATCCCCCCTCTGTCATAGCGTAAAGTAATTGGGAATTTGCTATCGCATGAATTTTTTTTGAAAAATAAAATGGGAATTCAGTAATTTACTTAATACTTGCTGCCTAGCTGCCATAATAACCTGCTTATAACTTGTAAGATAGGTGTCATTCTTATCCCATGCTTACATGTTTTTCCCTTTCATTATTATATTTCTCATTTTACCAGTCGCTTTCTGAAACCCCAAAATATTTTTTTGCAAGACTCCCAATTTCTTGTACTTTTGGTGGGTTATGAACTTATGTGGGACCAGGTTATGCAAGTCAAAGCCAATGAAGGGTATCCATCACAAAGCGTCTTTCTTAGGCTTAGTTTGAAACTCTTAAATTAATAAGGAAAAAACACTAGAAAGGAATTTTGTTTATTCAAACTTATTATATTTATTTTTTTATAAGGATTATAAATTTTAAAAAAACTATAAAATTTTAATAAATTTTAATTATATTTAATTTTTTTATATTTTATAATATTTTTTTTCTTTTCTTAATATTTTATATAATTTTCAAAACTGGAGCCTAGAATCCTTAGTATCCCATGAATGCTACTTAATTTCTCATTGATGATGGATAAAGACTCCTCGGAGTTTAACATTTGGCATTAACTAACTTGTTACATCTCAACCACCCCCATTTACATAGTCAAATTTTTATTTTTTTAAAAAAAACTGCCATGTAAGATGCGGTTTCAACCAAATTTTTTTGGCTTTTCAAAAACATACAATGGATGATCATGTCAAATACAAAACAAACAAAGATTTTTGATCGTTCTCGAAACAGTATATCACGGCTGGACGTGCTAGTTTATTCAATGATGTCTTTAGGACTACTGTGGGTACCAAGATGATCAATATTTTATTATGTTTCAAAGTTTCACTTCTTCATCTGGGTGGTTAATTTAAAGAAAAAAAAAAAAAAAATGGCAGTACGCTTTTTACAAATTACTGTTATGTGGCCGATACACAACGAAATGTAGAGATGGTAGATCCAAGGAGTAGTAAAAAGAGTGAAAGACAAAAGCATCGAGAAGAGAGAGAGGTTGAATGAATGGGAAACAGTTTAATTTAATAGAGGGGACACGTCTAGAACACATAACCTTAGAGAATTGAAAATGCAAATAGTAGAACACACGCTGGCTGGTGTTATAGCTAGAATCGAGAGAGAGTGTAGGAGCTGTGAGCAGAGCACAGAGCAGAGTGAGGTGAGTCAGTCGCGTGCGGTTCCTATACCCACGATCCTATAACACACACCCACCGTCTCTTATTTTATACTTTTTTATTTATTTATGCCTATTGGTCTAAGGATACTGCTACCTCAGTCGGTAGTGCTACTGGTTCAAGTCTCACAGGACTAGAAGAATATAGGGGTTTTTTTTATTTTATTTTTTATTTTTAATCACTTCCCCCTCTCTCTCATTTGTTTATGGCATTCTTAAAATTAGGAAACCTAATTAATAATAAGATTAAATTGAAATTTTTATTGAAATGAATAATCCTTATTAAGAAGAGCTATTTAAAGTCTTTATATAGATTTATTAGAAGAATCATAATAGAAAATAAACTTTTAAAGTGTTAAAAATAAGAAACCTAACGTAATAGAAAAAGAATTCTACAAATAATAGGAATGTATGTTCACATAATATAATATATTTAACGTACTCTCGAGCTAGCGTCTACGATTGTTATAAGCGTCGAGTTTCTTAGCGAAAAGCGAATGTCGATTGATCTGCGAGATTTCGGAGAGAAAGCAACGAGAAATCGAAAGATGCGTCGAAAACGATTTCAAAGAAAAGAACCAAAACGTCCAAAATGCATAAACAAATCTGAATGTCGATACCAATGCTAATACTAATGTCGATCTTTGATGCAATGCCCGATCACAGATGTCGAGAAATGTGTGATCGGTAGATGCGATGGCAATGCGGCGATGCGATGCCAATGCGATACAAATGTCGATGCCAATGTTGTTCTTAGATGTCAATATTGATGACGATGCCAATGCCAATACCTATATTGATGTCAATATTGATGTCGATGCAATCTACGTCACAATCTCTAATGTCGTCGCCATCCGCGATCACGGAATAATCGATGTATCCAAATCGCGATATCGATGTCGATGCGATGTCAAATTCAAAGTAAACTAAAAATTCACTTATCCGTCCCTCTATCATCTAATTCACGATACCTGACCCGATCTCGAAACACTCGATTCAATCCTAACACTAAACCCTAGCTTTTTTTTTGGCCAAACCCTTAACACTCAAATAATGAGAATAATGATAATGGAAAAAACAAATCCAAAGCACTATCGAAATTACCTTGAGCAAAATACCCCTTTCATTCACAAAGAAAAGAGCATGTATACTATTACTCCTCTTTTCTCGTCATCACACTAGGATAGGATTAGGGCATTCTCTAGCAAAATGCCTTTCTTTTCCGCAATTGTAGCATCCGTCGCCATCGAACCTACCAGTGCCGTCGCTTTCCTCAGTGCAATCCCTAGCCAAGTGTTCATAATCACCATAGTTGTGACAAGCCGCGCCACCACCATTACCACCCACATCCTTCTCCACGCTCGAACCCGGCAACCCTGCGCCTCCTCCTCGGTTGCCCGGCGTAGTCGTCTCTCTTAGCTCCTTGAGAGCGGAAGATCAGTCGAGCTAATAACCTTCATGGCCTTTGTGTTACATCTTCCCAAGTGAGATTTGGAACTCCACGTAGTCCTCTCTTTACGTAGGAAGCCGAAAACCATCAGACTTGATCGATGCTTGATGAACGAAAAGATCTTCATCGCCCTCGTTGGGAGTGATAAATCCAAACCCTTTCTGATTGCTAAACCTGTAGCGACCCACGAGGCTTTAGTCAGGCCTGAGATCTCGAAGCCTCACTTGAATGGATCTGAGCAGGACGGAGTTTCTTCCGACGTTTTCATTTATCTTATGAAAACATTTTGTATGTCGTTCGTTCTTGAGCGATTTTGATTTTAGGCAAGCCCATAATAATTTACAAATTCAATGCAATTCGGTAGGCCCATATACATTTAACAAAATACATTTATAAAGAAGGCATTCATGCCTTTTCAGAATGATATACAAAAATCAAGGTTCAGAGTTTAACCATTTTGTTTACAAAATACCCTTTGATGAAAAAATGATATGTAAATGGCGGGGTATATACTTATCTATTGTACTCTCTTTATGACTTTCTTGACTGCTTGATCTTGGCACGCCTTTTTGCTTACTCGATACTGCGCATAGATAAAACTATAAGCTAAAGCGTTTTGTCTTAATGGTTCACATACATTTATTTCAATATTCCATTTAACTTGACATGCATTTAACATCAAACCGTACACATTATATCAACATATACTCATGCTATTCATTTTCGCATCTTTCATTTACAAATCATTTATCATATCGCGACATATATTTTCAATGCAATAATTCGATTCACAATTCAATTTATGAGATTTAAGCATATACATAAAACCGCTGGCTCCGTCGATGTTGGTTATTTCGCTTTATTTATTGAATCATTTCGACCAGTTCCGTTTGATGAATCTAGATCCTTATTTATCGATATTAATGCGCGTTTTAATAATTCGATCTCGTCATGGCGGATGCCGTTTGGTGCGCCCAGATATGTGGTATTACTTAAATGTCATCTGTGAAATGCATGGCGAATCTTGCGATTAGTGCATTAGCAAAGTGGGACATTTCTTAAATACTGCGAAAATCTTGCATCGTGTGACGGATACCGTTGGTCGTAAAGCGAGTGGGACATTGGACAATTTCGAGGTGCGCCATTATTAGATCTTAGATTGTAGTGCGTCAGATTAGGCGGTTCGATTCGGTATATTAATTGATTCGAATGTCGAGGAATTAACGATTTGTTTTCTGGTCGATTTATATTATCCATTTGGTTTCAAATATCACATTTCAATTCCATATTCACTTCCATTATTATCTTTTCAAAAGATATACCGATCTATGTACTCATTTCATATACTCATTCCATACTCATTTCATATACTCGTTCATGTACTTTCATTTCGTGTTTGCAGTGGCTTCTAAATCTTGAAATAAGAATAGAGAGTCGAAGAACTAATCGAAGGTATCGAGATCTAGCTTCCTTATAGCAGATCTCGGTCTAGGTTAGCGATCATCACCGAGTCCTTGAGTCGATAACAATCACGCCGCTCTTGGTGGATGCATGATATCATTATCTTTGTGAATGACAATTTATCTTTGTTACTTGATTTTGGGTTAAGACACCCCAAAATTACACCCAGGCGAACCTAGAGGCGACAGTGCGATGCGATTTTCTTAGTTTTATCTATTTGAACCCCGTTAATGTTTCTTAGGGTTCCTAAACAATGGAGTGTACAAATCTGAGGACTGCGAGTTACAAAAATATGCCAATTTGGGTTGCGGGAAGCGGTGAGTGCAGGGTACCACTTTAGGCCAGTGAGTCACCCGATTCCTCACTTTTGCCCGGTGGATCTGGGTACCCGGTTGGTGGTACGGTACGAGTTTTGAGTGAATGCAGGTACCGCGCCTTTACATCATGGAGTGCAGGGTACCACTTTTTAGATCTTAGGGTACTAATCTTTGATCTACTGAAAATGTGGGTTTGGCATTTTCACCCATTTTCATTAATAAACCCTCTCCAATTCATCCCATATAAATATCCACCATGGAATCCACAAAAACAACTCAAAGGTGGTTTAGAATAAGTGACCCCCTTTCTCTGAGATTAAGGTTTTCCCCAAATCAAATCAAATAGGATGAAGTTAGGTTTGATTGTGCCATCTAACGTGATTATAACATGAGTTGGCAGTTGACTGGTCTGAAGAGACGGAAAGAATCGCATAGCTTAGAGCCTTCTCCCCCAAGCCTGGCTCTCTGCATTTTCTCTCAAAAAGGCATGATGTCTTCTAATGAGCGTCAAAGACAGCACTGCTCACTAAATTCATTTTAAGTGTAAAGATAATGTTTGGCCTACACGCAAATTCTCATTTTCTCTATCTTTGGTCTTTAATTTCTTGCTATTTCCGTAAGGCGCGTTTTATTTTAATAATATATTTTAGTCCCTATTCTTCACTTTGACATTCAGTTTATCCTTAAATTCGCCCAGACATTTTGTGCTATATGATCAGTCTTTGGGTCGTTTCTGAATTTTTAGCGTTCTTGGTACGCGGTTTGCATTTTTCGAGTTTGATCGATTTATCTTTGGCGTATAATGTCGTCGTGTCAACCGTAAACTCGATTTACGTTTACGCGATTTATCAGTTTATCAATTCAGAAGCGGGTTTAATCAATTCGTACCAGGAATATGTATGAATTATTATAAAAATTAGGGTACTGAGGTGTTCTAATAACTAACAGCTTGGTTGACCTATCCCACGCCATGGTTTGTATCAAAGAGTGAGAGGTACCTTTTTCTCTTTTGTCTTTCCCAACAATTGAATACTGAATTTTCCAAAACTTCTTCCCGAAGTTGCTCATGAACCCATCTCTTAATAGCACAGTGGAATGTAAGCATAATGTAACCATTCAACAAATAATTTAGAACCCAATGATCTAATTCAAAATCGAACCTTTTTGCTCAATTGATAAAATGATAAAAAAAGATGGCTGAATAGGGACCTGAATCACCCGAACTTGGATTTATGGGGCTTCGTATCAAACACCGGGTAGAGGCACGGCTGCAACCCCCAACCAAATTAGATTAAATTTATTTATTTGAAATCTCATTTTGATACATTGTTAAAATTAGGAAGCCTGATGGCAATGACCCAAAGTGCTTATTACAATGAATGTCCTTATCAAAATTACATAATAAAGATATTTATATGAAACTACTTAAAAAGGGCTCATGTCGGAAGCAAGCTTTAAAGTGTTAAGAATAAAAAAACCTAACAAAATGAAAAAAATCGTATAAATAATTGAATATATTATATTCAATAATATAATATAATTTAAATAACCATTTGCAAGTTTGACTCTTCCCATTCATTCTGAGTCCGTTCTGGAATCTTAAGGGAGAAACATCCTGCCCTCAGCACTCTACTATTAAATTCTGCTCAGTTTCAAGTTTTATTTATTTTATTTTATTTTATTTATATATTGCTTGTTGCTCTGTGCATTGATAATGTCATCTTTCAGCTAAGTCACAAGTTGATTTCCAGAAGTCTGAATGAAAGCCCTTTCCATGTTTGGACACGGATATGAGAGCAACACCAAACCCAATCTTTTAGTTAAATCCGGATTAAAGGGAAAAATTCTAAAAATATTTATAATATGTTTTGTAAAAATAACTTGCCAATGTTACTATTTTGGACAACAAAACGGTGTAAATTCCTTTCATGATAACCAAATTCTTATGGACATTTGACTCATTCCTCCCATTATAATTAATTATAATATTTAAGTTTTTCATATTGGGTTTTTTTTTTTTTAATTTCTTTTGTTTCTATGTCACTATGTTCCTAAATAAGCTGTCATAAAAATTTTATTTTAAAGTAGAGTTTATTTTGATATATGATTTTATTATATTAAATAACTAAAAATAAATAAAAAATATCAAATTAAAAAAAAATTGAATTTGTATAATTATCACTAATAAATTTTAAAAAATAAATATTTATCTATATACAATTAAATTAAAACAATTTTTTATTTAAAATATTAATTGACAAATTTTTATTTAAAATATTTATCTCTATACAAATACATTAAGACAATTTTTTATTTAAAATATTTATATGAAATTTCAATTTAAAAAGGATAAACTTCTAGATAAAATTATTCAATACAAATATTATCTCAAAATTATAAAATAATTAAAATAAGTTTAAAAATAAAAGTTTGTTTAAAAATTTATAGGATAAAAATGGAAAATGTAAAATTTTATAAGAGCAAAGCTACGATTTGTAGCTTTTTCCCATTAGCTCATGATTAACCATAATAAGCTATTAGGTGTCTTAGCAAGCAACCTTCAAAAGGTGATTAGGGGTGAATCAGATATCAGCTCCTGATTCATCTTCTAATCCGTTCAACCAAATAGGGCCTTAAAAACGATTATCCCATATTTTTATATCATCCATCTTAGGCCTGACATAGCTGAATGGGCTGGGCGGCCCAGCCCATGTCCTCATCCACATGGATCTGACGTTCTTTTTCTCCAAAGGTTCAAGTTGGGTTTGGGTAAATTTGAGGCCCTTCGTGGGCCTGTTGTGGCGACATCATGGCTAAACCCCACCCAAAGTTTTTCACACCATGTTCTCCGGTTGTTTAATTAAAGGACTGTAAAAATCCCCATCTTAGAAATCTAACACTTCCAATATTTTCATAACTTTTAATTAATAAATAATATCTTCAAGAGCTTTTCAATTTCTTATTGTTAGTTGGGGGCACATCTTGTTTTCTAATTTTTTTAAAGGAAATATGACTAACTTATTTTTATGTAAAATCCTAATACTTTTATACTATGTCTGATTTCTAAAAAATTTAAGGAAAAATATAAGGGAAACAATAGAAAGAAAAAGTAGAAGAAAAAAAAAAAAAGTCAAATCTTTTAAATTATTTTTAGGGGTAGCAGTTTATAATGGACAAAAGCCAAAAAAAAAAAAAAAAATGTAAAAAGGAAAGATATTTTTATATCATTTTGACAAATGTACCCCTCTAACTATCATACAAACCTAGGCTTAACCCATTTCAAGTTTGTTCAAATATAACTTAACCATAGTTTAGTTCAAACGAAATAGCTACTATATCTATTATAAACCTAGACTTAATCCTCTTCAAATTTGTTTAAATATAATTTAACGATGGTTAAGTCCAATATATATAAAAGTTGTGTTAGAAATCTGGACTTACATCCTTCAAGTTTGTTCAAATGGTTACTTAAAGATGGTTAATAGAAATGGGTTAAATTTGTAATATTTTTTGGGTTTTAACCAATTAAGAGGTAATTTTATCTAAATTAGGAATATTTTAAGATTATAAAAATAAGGGATTATTTTTCCAAATAACTTTTGTTTTTATCTCCTTTAAACCAATTCCTCTTATTTTTAATTGATGTTTCAAGCTTATTTTATTTTAGTTCATCAATAAAAAATTAAATAATTTAAAAATATATAAGTTTTGAGTTAATTTGATACATATATGATGAATGAAGCAAATATGTGCTTGAGTTTAAAAAACGCAAGCCTAGAGGCGTAAGCAAAACATCAAATGCTTATGAGGAAGTTGAAGCCTGAAAACCAAATAAAGAAGCTCATTACAGTGAGATCTGTCAAATGCCTGAATGCGCGGGCCTAGACACATAATTGAAACCACATCATGCTTGGTAATCAAGTGATATAAGAGCGTGAAAAACTCATGTGAAAGGAAAAGTCTTACGATCTCTCATGATCAGCCTCACGGATTAGGAAAGAGGATGCTACATGATCGCGATTAAATAGATTATCCGCCCAGATCGGTCCTGTGATGAAGAAAACTTCTCGCGATGGGAGAGATACCGCATCACCATCTAAGTTGCCCATTATTTCCCTTATAAAATAAGGTATTCTACTATAAGGGGTGTGCAATGATAACGCCATGAGCAGTTGTTGCTTTCCTTTTCGTAGAAAGAAAGCGAGCTTGTGTGGGAGGGGCGGCCGCTTGCACACCCTCGTGGATCTCACTTTTAAGTGTAGGTTGTAGGTTGTATGATTTGGCCCAGCCAGGCCAGAGCTGACGACTCAGCCCGACCCTAGTATTGGTAGAAAAAGCACCATCAGTTTGGCGTCGTATGCGGGAACGACAGTTCCTTTACAAATAAAATTCTCAATAATTGATAGTATTGACCCAACGTAATAATTGCAGGAGTCACGCTGACCACAGGACCGCAAGGGCCCGGCGAGGGCGACCCTAGATAGCCAGGCCACTAAGGGTGCTCTCAAGGCTACGGGAGGCGAATCTGCCGCGAGATGGAGCGCGGTCTACATTAGGTGTTCTGCGAGAGACTTGGAGGAACTCACGGGCCGGTCTGGCCGCGGGAAGAAACACGCGACATACGGCGTTCACCGAGGGCGTTGGCGGAAGGAGAAGCTAGCGAGCTAAGGAGCATGATCCTGAGCCTTGGAAAGTTCATGATGAGGGATGCTGGTAGGAATAACGGAAGCGATGGACCCGCTCCTTTATCGTGAAGACGAGGGAGCGATCATGGGAAGCGGCGTTCCAGAGACATTCAACAAGAGCTCGACCCGTGAAGGAAGCGTAAGAGGACGAGCTCCAGTCTCCATGGATGCTTTGGTATAACAAACAGAATCCCCGGATTCCGCGGCCCGGTGTGCCACACTTCCCCCTCACTTGCGAGTTGAGTACCTCGGTCGAAGCGTTTGGCGGAGCGAAAGACCACGTAGACCACTTCAATACGAGAATAAGATGGGTACACGGATACGGGACCCAGAGTGAGATCACGAGCCGCCATTTATCAGCGCCTAAGGCTCGGCGCTAGCAGTTCAACGGACTCCGCCATGGTAGATCTCGTTCTTGAGCTATCCATCGCGCCGTCTCCGCTTCATTGGAGCAGACGTGTGAGGCCCAGAGCTATCACTTCTTGACCATAAAGCGAGCTACCGGGAAACACGAGGTCCTGCGTCGAGTTTAATCAGAGTCATTAAAGGTAGACATCGGATGAAGTTTGCCATCACCGGCTTTCATCGCCGAGGCTAGGCGTGCGGTCGAAAGACACGATGTTTCCATCTGAAAAACCCTCCCCGAGAGCGAACATGGTCGGGGTGCTCGTGACGAGAAATACATCGACGACGGGAAGCCCATACATCTAAGCGGAAAAACTCTTAGCGCAAAGGAAGAAAGCGGGGAATTTAGAAAGCGAACGGCCCGGAGACGAAGATAGGATAGATCCCCACGAGAGGGACGGAGAACAAGAGGCGGTCTCGAGAGACGAGGCTGCTTGTCAAGGGACCCCTTGGGCCCACCTCAGCCCTAGCTGCATCAGCGATATCCACCCCGAAGTGATTCACCCCTTGACAACCTCGGTGTATGGGTCCTACTTGTGAGACGTAGCGCGAAAGTTTTAGATTGGCCATCTCAGATGAAGACAGACCCAGCGAAAAGAGACTCAACCAAGTATTATGAATTCCACAGGGATCATGGGCACCAAAAAGATGATTATCGGTGAGGAAGAAATTGAATACGTCAGGCGTGGACATCTTCAGCAGTGGCCTCCCGGAAGGTTAGGGCGAACATCGCCCCGTCACCTCGTCGGCCCGACTCATTTCAGCGCCCAGCCCTTGGGAGAAATCAGTGATCTTCGGAGTTTGCGGGGGAGGGTCTAGCTCGACCGGGAAGGCTCATCTGTGATCGGATTAGGGGAGACCTTTAGAAATGCAAGTTGTATCCAAACTCCTTCGGGATGGACACTACCCATAAACACCTTTTCGGTTCAGGCATGGAAGAAATTTGCCCGACATCCCGTGACGATCCAGCAGTAATAAGAATTAGTCGCGTATGAGTGCAGGGTCTGATCGCAACGGAATCTCAGTAGATATCATCGCTGCGTTAGCCTTGATAAAATGGGCATCGGAAGGGAGAAACTAGAGCCTGGTCGCCAGCGAGATTCTCAGGAGAAAGAGTGCTACCCCTAGGATCAATACAACTAGTGCTCACTTTGGGGGACTAAAGTGCCGAGACCACGGCGGTGGGTTCCTCATAGTAGATGCCCACAGTCGACTTATAACATCTTGTTGGGCGGACCATCCACCGATACCATAAAGTAGTCCTTAGCCTATCATATGTTTATCAAATTTTCTGAATCGGGTAGGAATTGTTCGAGAGATCGGCCAAGAGTAGCCGGGGAGTCTTTACTGGCATCAATGAAACAAAAGCGGTTGCGACGCATCTACGTAAGACCAGACTGACATATGAGATGAAATTAACATCAGGCCCTACGCCTTAGAAGAACTAGAACCAATACAACTTGACAACCAGTCAGAACATCTCGTTTACATCGGATCCAAATTGGCCAAAGACGTCAGGGACCTCCTTATCCACTTCTTAAAACAGAATATAGAAGTGTTCGCCTGGAAGCAGGAGGATATGGGGGGAATTAACCCGCCGAGTAATCACGCCTGGCTGAACATCGGTCCCTACTTTCAAGCGTCAAACAAAAGCTTAGCTTAGAAGGCGAAGCGATCGATGAAGAATTCAAAAACTCCTCTAAAAGCGAAGCTATCAGAAGTAGAATACCATGATTATTGTGGTTGGGTAATGTAGTCTCGTCGAAAAACAGCGACGAATGCGACTCTGCGTTGACTTCACGGCAGGAGCTGTCGAAAGATGGCTTTCCTTACCTCACAATCAACCTTATAGTGGACGCCACGGTGGCCCACGAAGCTACCGACTTTATGGATGGCTTTCTCGGGATATAACCAGATCAAAATGGACCATAGTGACCAAGAGAAGACCTCATTTGTGACTAGGCAAGGTACTTACTGTTACTAGGTGATGCCCTTCGGGTTGAAGAACGCTGGGGCCACCTATCAGAGGCTAGTGAGCAAAATGTTTCAGAAACTTGATTAGACATCCATGGAGGTATATATAGATGACATGTTGGTGAAGTCAGTTAAGGCGAGCTCCACGTAGCCCACTTGGCGAGGTCGGATTTCGAGGTCTTTGAAAAACTATAGCATGAGTTAAACCCTGACCAAGTGTGCCTTGATTGTCTCGGTAGCGGAGGAAAATTCTTCGCGTTTCATAGTCAACGGCCCAGGAATGAGAGGCAAAATCTAGATAAGATAAAAGTGTCGTGCTCGACATCTGTCCGTTTTCGAACACCAAGGGATCAACGTTTGATTGGAATAAGCGCTCTGGCCAGAAGCTTTTGTATCTAAGATCCGGTGACAGAATTCCAACCATTCTTTTCGGAGTTAAAAAAGGCCTTCTACTGAGGTAGCCTAATGCGGCGTTCTTGGCACTAAAAAATTACCTGAGCTCTCCTCCCGAGTCACAGTAAAGAAGCCCTTAGGGGAGAACTCCTTACCTTTATTTAGCGGGTTTTAGATTTCTCGACTAAGCGGCACTTGGTTAAGGAAAGATGAAGATAAAACTGACCGGTCTATTCTTGTAGCCCAGGAGCTTTGAGAGGCAGGAGAAGGTATCTAAAGATGGAGAAATCAATCCTAGCATTGGTGACTACTGCCAGGAGGCTTCGACCATATTTCTAGGCTCACACTATTGAAATCCCAACAGAACACCTAATGAAACAGATATTACATAAGCCAGAGACCTTGGGAAGACTGATAAAATGGGCCGTAAATTTGTGAGTGAGTTTGGCAGTAGATCTGAAGCCCAGGATAGCGGAGGTCAAAGGGTAGGTTTTGGATTTCATCATGGAATTCACTTTCAAATACCTCGTGACCCACTTAGAAATTACTCGATTAGCGCCAAGCTTGCATCCCCAGGGTTGTCGTAGATGGCATGATCCGAGGAAGAGGCGGGTGCGATTTTGACCTCCTCGGACGGGATTGACGTGGAATACGCACTCAGATTTGGATTTTAAGCCTCTCGATACTTGAGGTCGAGTCTGGTTTGTCATGTAGAGCTTAATCTTGCCTCCATGGGCGATCCCTTCACGGGTGTACGGTAATTCTGAAAGTTACAGTGGTGAAGCAAATAGAGGACTCTGGTAGGGGGTGAAAAATGATCCTTTACCTCAAAAAGGTGTGAAAAATGTTTAAAAAAGATTCAGCCAAGGGTTCAAGTCGGGCATGTCCCCGAGAGGAGAATTGGCGCGGCGTGATACCTGGTAAAGCCACTTGACAACATCGTAGGGAGTATCTAGATGGCCGATGCCAGGTCGAGCACCTCGTAGAACCCTCGATTGAGCGTTAGCGAGGAAGAAGTGTCCGTGTGTCAGGCAGTTGGATGGACCACTATCAGGATTACTTGGTGAAGCGAGAATGTGCCAAGCGATCGAGGAGGCCTCGAGCTCGGGCGAGGTTGGTTAGATTCACCATTCATCGGGGGATCCTTTAGAAACGATGCTTTTCTACACCCATCCTTAAGTGCGTAGGAAAGGAAGACGCCAATTACGTGCTCAGAGAGGTGCATGAAGGTATCTGTGGCAACCATATTGGAGCCAAGTCCTTGGCAGCAAAGACCTTGAGACAGGGATATTATTGGCCTACAATGCTCAAAGACGCCATGGAGCTGGTTAAAAAATGCAAGATCTGTCAAGAGCATGCCCAGATCTCTCACCTCCCTTCTGAGTCGTTGACCTCAATCACAAGCCCTTTGTAATGTCCAAATCTTGGTTCTTTATAACCCTAAGTCATCCTAATTATAGAAAATTCAATTAACCACAAAACGTCACTTAGGGAAGTTACGACCTTAGGAGTTTTTTCACTTAGTTTTTGCTTGTGTTATATTTCATATGTTTTATCTTTTTAAAAGCATTAAAACTCAACCAAAAACACTTGTATACACATTTTTCTTGTTCATAAACATGCCCCAACGATTTTAGGACTAACTTAGTATATACATTGACATATACAATTCAAAAGTCTCCTAGAATACATATACTTGTCATGATGAGAGAGAGGAGAGGGAAGTCGCCAGCCGACCTATCACTCATGACGTGCAGTGAGCAGCAAAACACAACTTATGCTTCTTGACTTCGTGGAACCTAAAAAAAATATTGCACTTTTGGATGCTACTCAATGAGGAGATAAAGCATGATACCTAGTCACACATTCACATCATCATCATAAGCCCATTCACTTTATGAAACCAAGCCTTACACTAACTCCTACATATTCATATCATCAAATGAGAGCACTTAATCATTCATAACATCAAACATCGCACATTCATAGTTCATATGTATTCTTAGATCACAATGCTTGCATGTATCCGTTTCTTATCGGTTATGACCTAAACACATCAAGTATCACCCCGGGAACTTGTAAACTTGTAAACTTGATAACTTGTAACTTGTAAACTTGTGTTGCTGGCCAGCTTGTATACTTGTATTTGACCCATTGGGTCCTTGTAACTTGTATTTGCGATTACTTGGACATGTCGGTCATAACCTTATCCTCTTATCTTCCATGCATCATGGATCTTTCATATAACATGTACTTGTACATAGCCAACATTCATAGTTTATCACATAGCTTATCAACATGTTACTTTGCACATAATCATTTTCATAATTCATAATATAGGTTCATCAACACATTCTTGCACACACAACATTTTGCATAGTCCATAACATATATCATACATGAACATTGAATCCACTTCATTACAAAAAAAAAAACAAATTCACATCAAATGACAAACAAGAACACATAGTATAAAACATTCATATCCACTCACAAAAATGACGTCGTATCACTCCTTATGGCATGTACGTCTTGCCGTCTTAACCTCGTGGTCTAAAACATATATTAATCATACATAAGTCATATATCATGCATAAACTTCCAAAACTCGAAATATATGAGAGACATATAACTGAGTCCTTTATTTTGTTTACAGCAGGACACTTTCTTGCATTCTTTTATCTGTATTTCTCAACATATACATCCAAAATACATGATTCGTTTTTGTTAGAAACTGAACTCGTATCTGCTTTCTTTTATATGTAAAAATCCCGACCGTATTCCATATAGAATTTATACCAGATTTTGGCTTTAACTGTTATCGGGTCGCATTCTGAGAACAGATTTTAAACAAAGCCCTTAATAACTGAATTGAGAGCGTCAATGCAATATTTTCAGCCTTGAAGCTAGACATAAGAGTATAACATATCCAAAAATTAGGGCCAAAATACCAAATACACAAGGGCTTGTCTTTGAATTTGCGTAGTAAACTGCCAGAATCAGGACAGCATGACGATCGGTGTTGACCAGGATCATAAGCTCGAGATAAATGTGACGATTACCCGAGCCCTTTTACAAGCACTTAGAAGAGACCATAACCCAACAACTTTCATGTTTCTGGCTGTTCAAAAAACAACAGAGGCAAAAGGAAATGAAAATAGAGGTGCAAAGCGGATACGAAGCAGAGTTTACACAAAGAAGTCGGCTTAAATTCCGAAAATGATGGAGAACTTTGCTCGAAAACCCCGATTTTTCGCTCTCCTCTATCAGCATGACCGAATGACGTAAAGGAGAAGAGAAGCTAAATGTTACAGAAAACTGCAAGCTTTTATCTAGGTATTTTGACAAATTTCAAAATGGTCACGGCTAATTGTATTTTAAAACTTAACTCACAGCTTTGATTTGTCACTTTAACTTTTTACTTAATGCGTAGCAAACACATGTGTGTATGCAAGTATGTCTTTGTGCATAGATAAATATAGAATAGTTATGCCTTTGGGATGGGTTATTACAATTACCACTCGGCAAAAAGAATTTCGTCCGAGAAAGTCCTTTAGGCGAAGATCGGGAACAAATGTGAGATAGTGTTGTCGCATGTACTCTTCGGTTTTCCCATGTTGCTTCTTCTATGGCATGATTGCTGCGGGATACTTCCCCACCCCGTTGGTATTTCTCTATTCCTTAGCGCCTTTCTTCTGATCAAGGATTTATGCCAGGCTCTTCAACATAACAGGTTATCGGTTTTAAAGCTAATCTCACCCGACTTGTACTATCTTGGAAGGATCGGACCGGTATCATTAAATAACATACTCACATGAAAAACATCTGTGAGATTTATGACGATTCTTGAGGTAAAAGCCAATCACATAAAGCAAGTGGACCCGTCAGAGCTACAATTTCATACGGACCGATATAGCGAGGACCAGCGCCTGCTTTCTTACTTAATAGTAACACCTTGTGAGTGAAACTCGAAGGAAAACCTTATCACCTACATTGTATTCCATTTCCGATCTATGCTGGTCCACATAGCTCTTTTCTTGCAGATCTTGTCTTTCCTTTCAACTTGCTTCGGATTACTTTCACTTTATCTCTAGTTTTAAGTATCAATTCCTGGACCCTCCCGGTATTCGGTGTTCCTTCTTCATCGATACTACTTTGGACATGAAACACTTTCTACCATTACAAAGCTTCATAGGAGTATTCACTGATATCTTCTTATGGTAATGATTATTATAATGCAAATTCTATCAAAGTTACATAATCATCGAGATCCTTTGAACTTTCAGTACCTGGCAGAAACATATCTTGAAGTGTCTTGATAGTTCTCTCACGATTGTCCATGTTTGGGGATGAAAAGCGATCTTAAAATGGAGTTTGGTCCAGCTAGCGTAAACTACTGAAATCTGAAGTAAATCTTGGATCTACATGAATACGATAGATAGTGGCACACCATGTAGTCTCACAATTTCATCTACATACCTTTTGCTAGCGGTGTGGCACCAGCCCCATCGATGGGTAAGAAATGAAACTGACTTTGTTAATCTATCAACAATAACCCATATAGCATCATTTTTTCCTGCTGAGTTGAGGCAATCCGGTTCTAAAATCCGCTTAAGTGATCTTTTTCCCATTTCCACTCTGGTATTGGTAAAGGATGTAGCTTTCTGCGGAGCTTGGTGTTCCACTTTTTGTTGTTGGCCAGTCATACATTTCGAGATCAAATTCAGCTAACTTCCTTTTTCATCTTTGGCCACCAAAAGTGACTTTTCAACATTGATACATTTTAGAGCTTTCCGGGTGCAGCATAAGGTCTCTCTTTGTGAGCTTCATCTAAGATCTCTCTTCTCAAGTCATCAACCTTTGGTACATATATCGGGTTAAGAGCATTACCCAAAGCTCCATCGACATGAATCTGAATTCTTTACCTTTTCCTTGATCCGTCTTCTTTCTAAGCTCGATAATATAATCATCAGATTTTTGTGCTTCTCGATTCTCTCATGTAGCACAGGTCTTATTTTGAGTGTAGCAAGTAAGACTCCACCTGGTGATACTTGTAACTCTATATTCATCTCTCTGATACTAAGCGGTTGCAACTCTTCCATTTACTTTTACTTTCGAGGCATCAGCCACTACATTTGCTTTTCCAGGATGGTACCCGATAGTACAGTCATAATCTTCAATAACTCAGCCCAGCGTCTCATCTCATATTTACAATTCTTTTCGACTAAACAAATACTTCAAACTTTTTGTGATACGTGAAAATCGAAAGTCTCCCCATATAGGTAATGCAGCCATATCTTCAAGCAAGCCTAGCGCAGCAAGTTCAAGATCATGAAGATTCGGATAGAAATCTCATATGGCCTTAGCGTCCCAGAAGCATAAGAAATGACTCTACCATCTTTTGCATCAAAAACACACCCCAAACCTTGGTAAGAAGCATCAGCATGGCTCATACTATCTTAGTACCACTTGGACTTGCTAACAGAGTAGTGTTCGACTTAAGCCTTTAGTTCTTCAAAACTATTTTAGTATGCACTCGATCCATTTATATTCAACATGTTTTCGTAGGAGTTTAGTCAAAGGTGCGGCTATAATGGAAAATCCTTCCACGAAGCGTCGATAATACCCAGCTAAACCCAAGAAACTACGAAGTTCAGGCACATTCTTTGGGGGTTCCCAGTTCAAAACTGCTTGAATTTTCTTCGGATCCACTTTAATGCCTTCTCCTGATACTATGTGGCCAAGGAACACAACCTGATCAAGCCAAAATTCACATTTGTTGAACTTGGCATACAAGCATTTCTCCCTTGATGTTTTGAAAACACCATTCTTAGATGATTCGCGTGTTCTTCTTCATCTGGCGAATACACCAGAATATCATCAATAATCTGATGACAAACTTACATCAGAATAAAGAATTTGGAACACCTTATTCATTAAGGCCATGGCTGGTGCGTTAAATCGACCGAAAGGCATCACCAAAGGAATTCATAGTGCCATAACGAGTTCGGGCGGAGTTTTTGGTACATCACGTTTTGCTATCCTCGATTGGTGATACCCAGATCTCAAATCAAAATTTGCTAAACACCCTTGCACCCACTTTGTAGTGAGTCAAGCAGATAAGAAAGCAGAGCTCTCGGGAGAGAGATACTTGTTCTTGATAGTTGCAGATTCGAGTTGCGATAATCAATACATAATCTCGATGTTCCATCTTTCTTTTCACAAACATCTTAGGAGCTCCCCATGGTGATATGCTCGGTCGAATGTATCCACTTCTCTAATAATTTCTTATGACTAAGTTTTCAATTCTCTTAACTGTGTGGGAGCCATTACGCCAGGGGTGTAAGCAGAAATAGAATTTGTGTCGGTAGCAACTCAATGGTAAACTCAACATCTCTATCTGGTGGCAATCCGCAATTCTACTGGAAACACATCTTGGAACTCATTCACAGCTAGGTATGTCTTTCCCAAGTTTAACCTCTGTCTTTCTAGTATCGATCACATGTGCTAGATAATAGCCCTTGACCTTTACGAGATCATCTTACATGCTTTAATTGCGGAAATCAAACAAGTAGACAAAATTTCGTTCTCTGAAGAGTATTCTTTGCTTGATTTGGCACATCAAATTCAGCTTCTTTAGTAAAAGCAGGTTCACAATGGCATGATGCTTGATGCGACGATCCATACACAATGTGCTCCAATCATAAATAATGTAGGCAATAAATCAGCACATAATTCAACCCCATCAATTTGTACCATACAGTACCGTGAACACTATTAACTTTAAGTAATTCTCCCGAAGAGTCGTAACATGCAAATCATAATCTGTGGGTTTAATGTATGTATGGTCGTGATGCAAATGTCAGGTATTATGAAGGAATGTGTGGCTCAGGATCAATTAAAACCGCAAACTTGACATGAGAAACAAGTAATTTACCCGTTACTACTTCTGGTGCAACAACGCTTCTTCAGCGGGGAATAGCATATGCAGGAGAGCTTGAGCTTGAGGTCGGCGGCTCTGAGCCTCGGATCTAGCCATATGTTGTGTCACATTTGTGTTTTCCGGTCTACCTCGACCTCTACCTCGACCATAAGGCACATTCACATTACTTGTTCTCGGCCCCTGAACAGTAGATTCGGAGCCAATTCCACTTACACCACTTCGTTTAGGGCAATCCCGAATCATATGGTCCAGAGCCCCACATTGAAAACATCCACCCGAGTTAATCGCCGACGGTACGCCTTCATCAGCCGTTTTTCACAATGCTCACATATGGGTCTTAGATCGGAGGAACCGTCCTCGACCTGCGCTTCTAATTGGATAATGTTCCTCCATGTTTGTCTTGTCACTGAATAACCTCCCATGGAGCTTTCCCCAAGCGAATCTTGTTTGAGTAGAGGCACTAGGTTCCTTCCTCTTTCCTAAGAAACTAGCACTCTCTTTCATTGCTTCCTTACTTAATCTCTCAGCTCGGATAGGCTGCGTGGCCCTCGGCTTTACCCAAAGCTTTCCATGTCTTGGAAGAATTTTTACTTCGGATTGCATAGGTCGGGCCTTCTTCAAATTTTCGACATTTATCCCTTTCGCGTTGTAGCAACCATGTGAGGAGGCATATGAGACAAGCGATTAAATTGCACCTCTGTAGTCCACTATTGACATGTTGTGCATACGATTTTCAGAAATTCTTTTCGGGTTTTCTCATCTTGATAGACCTCAGGCATATAATTTATCTACGAATTCTTGAAGAAAATCTTCCCGTTGAGGATTGGAGGTGAGCAGTGTGGGGTATCTCCACCCAATCATATGCATTCCTTGCCAGCGAGAGACCTGACATAGTCAAAATTTTTCATTCGAGTGCAACTGCATCATATTGAGACCACTTTCGGTTCTCTTTAGCCACTTCTCTTCCTATTGTGGTCCAGTAGACCCCGAAGTCAAGCGCTCCATACTTCTCGATTTATCGTATCTTCTATCCCTTAATTACATTTTCAAGTCCCACTGTTGTTCTCTTACACATTTTCAGGGTGAAATACATGTTGATGGTGAATATGTGGTCCAACGAGCTGCGAGGTTGTTCCACGAGGTGCATGAAGTAACAGATCTTACACATTACGTGGTGTTTGCTCCCCTACGGAGGGTGCATCACGGTTGGACCATGATCCATGAGCTTCTTCTATCTATACCAAATGAAAATATATATCGGGTATGTGCATTTATGCTATGCATGTATGTATGCCATGCTGAATCTCATCCCTGCTCTGATACACAAATTGTAATATCAATCTTGGTTCTTTATAACCCCAAGTCATCTAATTATAGAAAATTCAATTAACCCACAGCGTCACTTAGGAGATTCTGACCTTAGGAGTTTTCACTTGATTTTGCTTGTGTTATATTTCTGTACTGTTTATCTTTTTAAAAGCATTAAAACTCGACCAAAACCTTGTATACACATTTTCTTGTTCATAAACATGCTAACTGATTTTAGGAGTAACCATATATACATTGACATATACAATTCACAAAAGTCTCCTAGAATACATATACTTGTCATGATGAGAGAGAGGAGAGGGAAGTCGCCAGCCGACCTATCACTCATGACGAGCAGTGATCAGCAAAACACAACTTATTTTTCTTGACTTTGTGGAACCTAAAAAATATTGCACTTTAATGAGATGCTACTCAATGAGGGATATAAAGCATGATACCACGCACACACATTCACATCATCATCATAAGCCCATTCACTTTATCAAACCAAAGCACTTACATAACTCCTACATATTAATATCATCAAATGAGAGCACTTAATCATTCACTTAACATCAAACATACGCACATTCATAGTTCATATGTATTCTTAGATCCTGAATGCTTGCATGTATCCGTTTCTTATCGGTTATGACCTAAACACATCAAGTATCGCCCCGGGAACTTGTAAACTTGTAAACTTGATAACTTGTAACTTGTAAACTTGTGTTGCTGGCCAACTTGTATACTTGTATTTGACCCATTGGGTCCTTGTAACTTGTATTTGCGATTACTTGGACATATCGGTCATAACCTTATCCTCTTATCTTCCATGCATCATGGATCTTTCATATAACATGTACTTGTACATAATAAACATTCATAGTTTATCACACTAAGCTTATCAACATGTTTCTTGCACATAATCATTTTCATAATTCATAATATAGTTCATCAACACATTCTTACACAACATTTTGCATAGTCCTGCTCATATAACATAATGAACATTGAATCATTTCATTACAAAAAAAAAAAAACAAGTCATTCACATCAAATGACAAACAAGAACACATGGTACCAAACATTCATATCCACTCACAAGAAATGACGTCCCGTATCACTCCTTAACACGCCACGTCTTGTACGTCTTGTTCCTCGTGGTCTAAAACATATATTAATCATACATAAGTCATATATCATGCATAAACTTCATATGAAAACATATAACCTAGGTCGGCCTAACCCCTACGACACAGCAGGACCTTTTGCTGACTCTTTTATCCTATAACTCTCAACATATATACATCCAAAATACATGAAGTTCGTTTTTGTTAGAAACTGGGCTCATGTCTCTTTTAACATATGTAAAAATCAGCTTCATATTCCATATATAGAATTTATACCAGATTTTCAAGCTTTAGCTGTTATCAGGTCCTGACTGCAGAACAGATTTTAAACAAACCACCATAACTCAAGATTGAGACTTGATCAAGCCCTAATATTTTTCAAGCAAGAACTAGACATATAAAAGTAGAACATATCAAAATTAGGGCAAAATACCAAATACACAAGGAGAAACATGCTTTCAAATTTCACATAGTAAACTGCCAGAATCAGGACAGCATGAGCAATCAGTGGTCAACAGATCATAACTCGAGATAAACACAACCAATTACCAAGCCCTTTTTTACAAGAAACCTAGAGAGAGACATAACCCAACAACTTTCATGTTTACAACTTGTTCAAAAACAGAGCTTAAAGACCCGAAAATAGAGGTGCAAAACAGATCTGAAACAGAGTTTACCTAAAAGTCAGCTTAAATTCCGAAAATGATGGAGCTTTTGCTCAAAACCAGTTTTTTCCTCTCCTCCTATCACTGCAACTGACGGACAACTTATAAAGGAGAAGAGAAGCTAAATGTTCGAAAACTCCTAAAGCTTTTATCTAGGTATTTTGACAAATTTCAAAATGGTCCTTCAATTTGTGACTTAAAAACTTAACTCCCCCTAACTTTCAATTTTGTCACTTTAACCCCTTAATCATGACAAACACATATCTATTGTATGCAAGTATGTCTTTGTGCATGAATGCATGCATGAATAGTTATGCCTTTGGGATGGGTTATTACACCCTTGGCCTTTTCAACAGTGGGGGCTAGACATATTGGGGCCCACCCAGCTGGGGAGAAAGGCAGAGTCTGAGATTGATGTAGGAGTGAATTACTTCACGAGTGGCAGAGGCCGAGCCATTAGCAACAATCAGAGCAAAGGTGCGTAACTTTGTTTGGCGTTCCATAATATGCAGGTTGAATCCCTAGAGCCTTAGTATCTGATAATGTGGAAACAGTTCGACAATCCTAAGTTCGAGAGATTTACGTCTTAGAGCTCGGGGCTCAAGGGAGTACTATTCATCCCGGCTCATCGGAGTCGATGGACAAGTCACTATAAGGACTCTCAAGGCCGTGTTAAAGACTAAGTTGGAAAATCTAAGGGAAAATGGGTAGAATACCTCACAGATATAGGCATATGACTAGCGTAAATCGGCAACTCAAGAAACCCCATTTGCTCTAGCATTTGGCACTGAAGCGGTAGCTCCTGTCGAGGTTGGGCTAAAATCACTAAGAGTTGAGTTCACAAATACCAAACACAACGAGGAGATTCTCCGCCTAAACCTTGACCTCCTAGAAGAAAAACGTGAGTAGGTTCTAAAGTGTGCCAAGGACGCTATCGAGCAGCGACAAAACATTACGGCTAGAAGGGTGCGGGCGAAGTTTTAAGTTGTGACCTAGTTCTAAAAACTACGCGTGAGAAGGCCCCACACACGGGAAGCTAGGACCGAACTGGGAAGGACCCTACGTGGTATCGCGAATTGTCCGACCTGGCAACTACGAACTTCAAACAAAAGAGGGAAAAACCTTGCCACATTCTTGGAACGCTGAGCACCTCAAGCAATTCTACCAATAGACCTCGGATTGTATCTTTTAATAAGAAATTCCCAGTTTTACTATAATAACAGTCTTTGTGTCCATTTTTAGCCTGATTAGTATTCTCGCAGATCGTAAAAAAATAATAATAAATAAATAAATCAGACAAGTACAAACGTTTCCAAAATTTGTACTTTTATGTTGAATTATCTTAAGTACAATCGGTAATGGTTCTCTACATCTCAGAAAATTACAATCAGCAAAGTCGTTCTCTACATCAGCCGTTCTCTACATCTCAGAAAATTACAATCAGCAAAGCCGTTCTCTACATCTCAGAAGATCACAATCGGCCAACACCCAGTCAAGACAAAAATCATAAGAAAGAGAAAGAGAAAAGGAAGGAGAAGGAGAAAAGAGGGGAGGAAAGGAATAATGGAGGAAGCATGACTTAAAAATATTCCCTCTAAGCGTGCGACCCCCTCTGAATATGTTCCCTGGTCCAATTCCATCAATGGGCAGGACTAGGGAACAACACAACTCCCACAAGGGAGGGATTAGGGAACAACACAATTCCCAGAAGGGAGGGATTAGAAAAACCTGACTCTACGAATGGCGGAATGCTTCGAGCAAGCGTCGGCTTGCGGAGCTACCAAGCAGAGACTTCCGCGCGGTGGCGTCGAACCACTGAAGCTTCATCTGTGTACAGAGCTCGACATTGTCGAAGAGAGGAAGGGGGAAGAAGGTTGGGAGTGGGTATAACACGAAACCATCGAGAAGAGAGGTGGATTTATTTATAAAAAAAAAAACTGGGCGCTAGGAAACCACGCAGGTCTTCAATTCTCCATAGATGCGCATTAAGGTGGAGTGTAGCGCTTTCAAAGGGAGGCAAGCGGCAAATAGGCGAGTGCGAACGAGCCTTCTTATTTCAAAGGGGCCATGTAGCTCGGTTCTTAAGAACACAACCTAGAAGGCCAAGTAGCGGAGCCACGTAGCTCAGTTTCAAAAGATCCTTGTAGCTCAGTGTCAAGGGAGCCACATAGCTCAGTTTGATGAGAACACAATAGCTCAGCCAACCAAAGGCCGCATAACTTAGTAAGAGCCCAGCCATTTAAAGATTGGATGACTAGGAAACCTCTCAACATAGGTCGTAAAAAAAGACGAAAAAACCAAGGAGGTAGAAGGATGGATCCATAGAATAACAAAACCAATGTTAGCGTTACAGACGTCTGAGGTTTAGATCTCGAAGTTAGCCAAAATGAGCAAAGATTATACAAAGGGGCCTAAATATTTAAGGTAAAGTTACGAGCAGCCTCAGTTGTGCAAGCCTCCAAGTAGTACAAGTCAAAAGGCGAAGCCCCAATAGGCGAGAGGGGAGAGCCAACCTTAATAGGAACCTCAAGTTCCTTAGGGAAGAGGAACATAGGCGGCGAGGGGTGTCGAGTAAACCCGAGGATACGCCTCGTCCTTAAGCAGTGCTCCCGCCTCATCTTCATCAGGAACTTGAAAATTGAACTCCAAACCTAGAAAAGCCTTGGTAGCTCTGCGTCGAAAAGTAAGCCATCAGAGGTATTATGGGTATAGGCCTCGTCCTCGACTCAGCTATTGCGTCCAGCTGGTAACCATAACCTCACGCCTTTGGGGGGTCCCATAGCAGTTGCCTCCTCGATAAGCGCTCCCACCCGGAGAACTCGGCTTGAGAAGCCTCTCGGCGGGCGATCGGCAGTTGCTGGTGCATAGCTCTTCCACTGACGGCTGAAACTCTTCCTTAACCACCCTTGACTCTCCTTGGCTTGACCATAGGCCTCCATGGCTTTCTTTTCTCGGTCTTTAGCTCTAGCCTTTGCGGTCGAGGTGTGCTTCAGGTCGGAATTGTGTTTCACAACATCCTCGATCCAAGCTTTGTCCAGGCTCCCGGCTCGACCTTCGGAGGTGCAGGGAGGCGACTTTGGCTTTATATGATTATGCGCCCAACTGTAGCTCTCAGCAGACGGCCCTCTGAAGCCCTTTATATAGTAAGCGGAGTGCGCAAGGAATGTAAGATGGGGTTGGAGATAACATTAACACAACGATGAGACCAGAGATAAAAGGCACTCGGACCTCCAGAGATGGTTCCACAGGTGATAAGGGCGAAACCTCCCTCCAGCTTGCAATCCACCTTCTTGAGATCATAGTCCCAGAAGGATAGGCAACGACCCGTGGTAGCTGCGTTGAGTAAGCCGAGCGAGGTTTCTTCCCCTCATAGGCTCTAAAGCGATCATTTCCCCACATCTCCCTTATCAGAAGAGAGTGTGGCGTTTTCTTTGAAAACCTCCCGGGATAGAGATGGGAAGAACTTTGGGGAGGCTCAGGCGGCCTTCTTGAGAGAACCACTTGGCTCTATGGCAGGGAGGATGAGCGGCAGGCTGCACCCGCCACCTTGGACACCTCGACGAGAGAGCACGCCCCTATGTCCGGGCAGGCGTGTGATCCCAGCCCCTTGACAAGTGGTGAGCCTACTCCGGCCGGTCTTGCACAGTCGGAGAGCGCTCTTAGGGATCTGAGGCCTTGCGCTTTAAACACCCTCTTTCTTAGCCGACAACTCGACACGAGGGCTGGTTATAGAGGTTGGCTTCACGTGAAGGCCCTCCCAGGAGAAGTTTCCATGTGGGGAGGAGATCTCGAATAAGAAACAGAAGGGCGCTCAATGCCAAGGGTGAGAATCATCCAGGCCTAATTAGATCGGAAGGCGCTTTGTGGGCGACACTTGTGGCTTTACTTCCTGATCTCGGGAGGCCAGGGAGTGGAGACCGAATACACAAAGAACCTTGCCTTGACAAAAGCGAAGTTCTGAGAACATAGCGCCGACACTTTAAAAAGTTCTTTTCTTGCATGGGGCGGAGGCTGAAGTGGATTCTGAGGCCGAGTCATACTATCGGAATCCCCAGCGTATCGTCTTGATCGGTAGGGTTGTATTCCCAATGTCGACCCCCGACAAAGAAATAATGCTCTTTCCAATGCTTGTGGGAAGAAAGGAGGTTGAAAATCATAGGTTTGGCAGTGGCCCTCTTTGAAATATATAAGAAGTCTTTCGAGGCCTCTTTCTACTTGAAGAGATCCAGCCTTGAGCTATCTTGGGACAGAGGCTACTTATCCTGAAAAAGAAAAACCCCGAGAAGTGACAAGACGCCCCATGGGAGACAGGTTGAGACGGGCACATTGAAATGTGGTGCCAGGCGGCTTTTGATGAAATGGTTACCCAAAGGAAAGCGAGGCCTGGTTCTTAAAGGCTAGCCTCGAAAGAGCGGACCATCTTGAGATGGGAACAACATAAGACGTGAAGGTCAGGACACGAATGTGGACTGCAGGGAGGAGGGGTGCATAGCAGTAGCTAAGGTTTACCCAACATCACGAAGGCTCGGCTTCGACTGGGGCTTCTGACGTCGGGTGTGCCACCGCGGTAACCCTCAATATTCGAGACTACGGGGATACCTAATCTGGCTAATCTTCCCCTTGCCCTTGCCGGGAGGAAGGTAACTATTAGGAAACTTGTAGCCCTAGCGGCAAAACTACTAGTTAGCCGCCCGGCTCGCTCCTACTCGGACTCCTCGGCCGGCGCCATCTATCGTGAGCTGCGAGCGAGAAGACCCAGAGGAAGCATGCATGATTAAGCGACTGAGAGAACTGGGTAAGTAAAACGACGAAGAGGCGGAACAAGACCCGAATTTTACGTCATGAATAGTACCGCTGATTACAGTATTTGACTGAAATAAATGAATAAGTAATTTTTGAAAAACAAACTCAAAATAAAAAAATGTTCATAATAATGTATCGAGTCCAAAGGTCAAATGATTAAAATGAAATTATGTTAAGGGTGAAATGCAATTTTTCCGAAAATGGCAAAATCCAGAATTTGCAATAGAAAATATGAAATTTTTCAGATCTCTGGATGACTAAATTGCATTTTACCGCTGAATTCGCCTAAATGAAATCTATTTACGCAAATAAATTTCGCTGACCAAGAAAGTCTGATTACCGAAATTCGAGGCGATTTCGGCATCGAGTGGATCCCAAACGAGATTTTAAAAACTCAAAACGTCAAATATTTAAAAGAATTCCATTTAAGATAGACGGAGTCGAACCGACGAAATAAATTGTTTCAGAAAGGAAAATCTGAACCGCTACGTGATATGTGGCTCGACATGGGCCACGTGTCCACACTATAAATAGCCTAAAAAAAATCTAAAATATCAAAAGCTCTCATTTTGGTCTCAGCCAAACCGTAAGAGAGAGAGGGAGAGAGAAAGACAATCTTCTCTCTTCGATTCACTGGATTTCATTGGTCGGATCTCGCTAGGTCAAGAATTAAAGTTGATCTACGTGACGAGGGCTATGCGTGGGGTACCAGAATCACAAGATTCTGCCATGGTCCAAGGTTCGGGTTTTCACGAAAACCGAGAAAAGGTAGTGTCCCGTGAAATCATGCCATTTGAGGTACGATTTTTCTCCTACTCGGGTTAATTTATGTCTAAGGGCATGTGTGTGTCCAAGGAGATGTTGTCCAGTTTTTTTCTCTCGACCGTGGATCAGATTGCCATAACTCGCCATCACTAATCCGAATTGAGTGATTCAAATTTCTGGATAAATTAGACTGATAGGAGAACATATTTCCTTGAAATAGGTATATCCAAATTCCGACCCATTTGGACTCCAAATTCATCTCAAAGCAGCAGCTGTTCAGCTGCTCGCTCGCTTTTAAAGACTCCATGATCGCATTGCCATAACCCTCATCTTAATTACCATCCCTAATTGAGTGCTTTCAAATCTGCTAAGTAAACTAAACTGATAGAGAACATTGCTCCTTGAAATAGGTCTATCCAAATTCACCCATTTGACCAAAATGCATTCAAAGTGGAGTTATGTTCGTGCGCTTTTTCTCGCTTGTTTTTACGACCTACGATCAGATTGGCCATAACTTTGGCCATCACTTATCCAATTGAGTGATTAAAATTGCTAAGTAAACTAGATCGACAGGGGAGAACATTGCTCCTTAAATGCAGTCAATCCACCCACTAATTTGGACTCAAATTTATTCAGCCGAGAGCCATGTCGCATAAAGTGTTATGCTTTCAAAACCGAGTAACTTCGCTGCTTGTGATATATCTTCGGAGTTTCGTGATCCGATTTGGGTGATTCCATTGGAGAAGAAACCTAAGAACCGTATCTCAAAATGAGTACAAAGAACAAGTGTCAAATTATGGATTAAGACCCCTGAAATCGGGTATTACAGACTGTTTCCAGTGTAAACAGAGTAAATTGACTAGTTGTGAATGAAAATGCCATAACTTCTTCGTCCGAACTCCGTTTTGGACTCTATGGAGAGCTCATTGAGTCAAAATTCTATCCATATTCCTGTAGAGTACAGGGGATGATCAGAACATGGCTGAAAATTTATGTTTTGTACCAAGTGTGCAGGTTGCTTGGTTATGTCGATGTGAATAGCCGGGTTTTGGTATGACCATTTCATGGCATGTTGTGGGCAATTGTATGGGGTAGTAATTGCCATTAGTTAGCATAAGAAAATCATGAGAACAAAAGACGTTGAGTTCAATTGATTTTAATCAATTGGAAGTGATTAAATGCTTAAGGGTTGCTAGAAAGTATAGTATAGTTAATGACGAATTGAACAAGATTAAGGTGTGGATAATGGATTTACTGATAATGTGACTTGTAGGAAGAAGGTGATAAAGGACAAGGGTGGAGGTGAAAGTTTTGTTTAAAGGAAGAAAAGGGCTTAAATAACTAAGGTGAGGGAAAATTTGCAAATGCTATGAAAATAGATATATTAATGTTACCAATGTCTAGGTTTTCATATTTATGTTATAAATGTTCAATGAAAAAGAAATGTGGCTTTTCGACTTTAAAATAAGTTGAGAAAATATGAAATGATTATGGTTTCCATAGTTTTATAAATCATGTGTTGACAAAATATGCAATGATTATGGTTTCTATAGTTTTATAAAGTATGATTTATGGTTTCCATATGAATTGAAATGTTTATGAATGTATTTTTTATATATACATGTTTATATGAAAATGTTTGAATCCATGGTTACCCTATGTTACAAAGAAAAAGTTTAAAGGAAAGTCGACTAAAGCATTTTACGCATGCTTACGGTACATGGGAAAAGCGTTGATTTTTTTTATAGAGAGTAAAGGAAGAGGATGCATATTACATGCACGTGAAAAGGGATTTAAAGTTTACCAATGCATAATGTGATTTATTCCATAAAGGCAATGGTATTTAAAAGAAAGGCAATGATTTATCTGAGGCAAACCTCAAATACTGATCGTAAGATTGTTTCGTAGGTTCTTTCATGGCCAACATGGCTAATCTAGAGATACTACGATTTCTCGAGGTTCATTTTGGTTAGTAATAAGGTTTCAGCCTATTGTATGGACATGATATTTGACTATTTATGAGAATTTATTATTATGATGATTTGTATGTTTTTAAGATATACGTCCTTGAATAATATTATTAATTATTCTAAATGTCTCCTAATCTACTATTGTTATGGGAATAACAATGAATTCAAGATTAGTATAAAGTTTGATTGATATTCATGGGATGAATGTGCATGAGATACAAATCAAATTATATCTATTTAATGAGAACAAATATTGGATTAAATCTGCCTGAGATTAATACATGGATCAAAGTCATAGTTAACTTAATAGTTGAAGTCATTAAATCCTTTAACCTCAGATCGCCATAGTTCTCAACATAAGGAATATTGTGTTTTGATATAATCAAACGCGTCTTTAACTATGACTATAAAGGTTATACTTGAACATACAAGAATTATGTAGTGAGATATGAGTTATTAAGATGTAATTTGTTCCTCTTATTATAAGAGAGATATCTCCGTCCCTCGACAATCGGCATCGGTAAACGCATACTGCTCAAATGAATTGATGCGGAGATCAATGTCATTTGTTTAGCCATCTAATTGCTCTTGAGTAATCAAAGATAGAACGATATAAGGTTGACTTCTACTACGCCTTATATTCTATCAAGATATCACAGAGACAAAAGGATTATGTCATTATTAGCCATATTAAGGTTGTCTCATCAAGAGCTTTTCATTTAACTTGGGTAGTCATAATGCCTGCTGTAGCCACTTACGATCAGAGATCAAACGCGATTAGCCATCAATAATGTTAATTGAACCTATAGGATCGCATTACTAAGAACTAATAATAACGGTTAAGTATTTTCACTGTCAGAATTTAAAACGAGTGAGGTTATTTTTAAATTACAAATAACAATTAGTTATTATTTAAATTCAATTTAATTTGAGAAAGTTTTTAAATTGCGATTTAAATTATAACAAATAATTAATTTGTTATATTTTCTTATCGATATGAAATAATCAGAAGGGTTTTTTAAAAGGAGTTTTAAATATATATTAATATAAATAAATTTGTTTCATTCTGAGTATGATTTGAATTTAAATTCCTTGTTATTATTTAAAAGAGTTTAAATATATAATAATATAAATTGCTTTTATCTGGGATAAGGGATTTGAATTCTAAATTGTTATTATTTAAAAGAGTTTTAAATATGTATATTAATATGTAAATAAACAAGTTTCCTTTATCTGATAAGGATTTGAATTTAAATTGTTATTTAAAAGAGTTTTAAATATATAATAATATCAAATTCAAGTTTTTGACAAAACCTTAGGAGACTTTTATATATATATATATATATATATATGTGAGACATATATATTTTTCTCGTGGTGGTCGTTTTTTTACTCTAAGAACAACCAAAACAGAGACTTCTAATTTCGTTTTGAAAACGAACTCGAACTAGCATTCAACAAGATCGCTCATTATTTGTTCGTGTGTGATACTTGTAGAGGGTAGTCGCCGTAGCGCAAGACCTTTGAAGATCCAAATAAACCAAGACGCTGCACTCTGAAGTTGGCTTGACGAATCGATCTACAAGAGGTAAGTTTCATAATTCCTTCCTTCGGTTTTTGTGAAACGTGATAGTGATCCTTAGCGGGTTAAGGAACAAAATTTTAAATTCCGGCCGCATTTATGTTCCAACCAGATTGATATTCTCGCCTCGTAACTCCAACACCTGGGGCCATTGACGATCGTAAGATCGTTTCTGAAAGTTCTTTCACACCACGGTGGTTAACGGTATGCGGGTTCCATTGGATATGACGGATTCAAAAAGGAAAAGAAAGTATATTGAAAAGATATGTTGATACAATTGTTTTGCATTGTATTTTATCTATATGAAAAGAAAAAGCAATGTTTATACAATCTGTTTTATATCGCTAGGTTTAACGTAAAGGAAAAAGGAATGGTGCAAAGTAAATGTTTATGGGAAATGAGATCTCTATACAATTGTTTTACTACATTGTATTTTGAACCATATCCGAAACATTATTTTCCTATGAATCAGATCACACCGAGCTCCTTTTTTTTAGCCTACCTTTTTTCCAAATGTTTTATAAAAATGTTTTCAGGCCAGATATCGACGTGCGCTCGAGCATCCTCCGGCCGTTGACACTCGCCTCACGTGATTTACCACCTTTTGAAAATGTATAGTTTTGCTGTAAATAACTACATGTGTACTTTATTTTGTAATGTATAAGTTTTAAAAAAGATTGTTTATATATATATATATATATATATATATATATATATATATATATATATATATATATATATATATATATATATATATATATATATATAGTGTTTAGAAAATGATTTTAAAGCTGATGAAATTGTCATATGACTACGTCCTATTATTGATGCGTGAGTAAATTAAATTGTTTTATTACATGTGTTAAATTGGGACATGTCCGAAAACAGAGTAAACTCCGTCATTTTCTATAAAGGGTTTCATGTTTCAAAAAAAAAAAAAAAAAATTTGTCCCACCTGTGTTTCATAAGATTTTTTAATGGAAAACGAATTGTTATAAACTGGTCATTTCACGGATTCACTTTTAAAAAGGTTTAAACGAAATGAAAGAGTTTTTTTTCGAATTGGTAGGAGTGCCGGGAGGGTCTCCGAGTTAAGAAAAGGAAACTCGGGTTGGAACCCGACACATCCTAACAAACCTGAAATTTAAAACAAGGAAAGAAAAACAGGCGAAGAAGAAGAAAGACGCACCGAACTAAGGAGGAAAGCGAGGAAAAAGGCCCCTAGGGAGACAGGACGACAGAAAGCACCACAAGCAGTTCTGAGAGCTGATCGAAGACACTTCCAAACCCGCAGAAGAAGCGGAAAAATGCGATACAAGGAATGTTTCTAAAGATATGGAAGCAACAGTCGAAACGAGAGCGAAAATCGAAAAAGCGCCATCATTTTCACAAGACGTTTGACGGCAACAAAACCCAGATCAAACCATCCACGACTAGCCACGAGAGCTTCTGCCACAACCGACATCCAAAGAACGGATCCAACCTCGCTAAGCCGCTTCCAGCCAAGGGCTGGGGGGGGCAACTTATGGGATAGAAAACAATATGTGCATAGGCCCAAAACGCAAGCTCAGGGCGTAAGCCCAAACATCCGCCTTATGAGGGAAGTTGAGGCACAAACCCAATAAAGAAGCTTGGTCCATAGTGAGATCCTACCCATGCCAAAGTACAAGGGCCCAAGCCTAGAATTGAAACCACCATGCCAGGTAATCAAGTGATATAGGTGGCCCAAAAAACTTGTGTGAAAGGAAAAGTGCCCAATCTCCATGATCCGCTCCCCACGGATTAGGAAAGAAGGATCTTACATGATCACGACTCCTCCATTATCCCTAACAGTTGGTCCATGATAAGGAAAATGAAACTTCTCATCCAATGGGAGATACCGCGATTCACCATCTACAAGGAAAAGAACTACTCATTTCCCCTTATAAATACCGATCCATTCTACCACAAAAAGGTATGCAGTGATAACGCCATGAACAATTGAATTCTTTTATTTTCATAAGAAAGAAACTGACTTAGCCATCGGAGGGGCGACCGACACACTCCCTCAGGATCACCCTTTTAGTGTAGGTTGCAGGTTGTACGATGATCCGGCCCAACAAACCGGCCCAGCGACTCCAAGAAGCTCCAACCCAATATCGATAGAAAAAACACCATCAATATATAATTTGTTTTTTTAAATTTCTCTTTAGATAACGAAGTATAGAAATTCATTTACATAACTCTACACAACCTTAGATATTTGTTTTGAAAATATAATAGTTTTTAAAATCATGTAAAAAATTATGGTGAAAATAATTTACTATCTTAAATGTTAATTTTTTTTTAGAAATAACTTAAGAGATGTAAGATATATATATATATATATATATATATATTCTTTTTTGAAAGATGTTGTTTTTAAAATTTTGATAATTTATTAAAAGTAAACCATTAAGGTATTTGGATATATAGATAGTAGACATTTAATGGGTCATGCTTGCTTTTTGAAGAGGAGCACTTGGGCGTTAACACGTTTCGCCATAGACATAAAATATGGAGAAGGCAGCTGGTTTTTGAACTTTGACTATGAAAATGAAATAGTGTATTAGTATTCCCCATCAGAATCATCACAGCTCTAAAAGACCGGCGGATGATCTGTTCAAGAAAATTCACCCGTCGCCTTTTTAAATTCGGCGCATATAAATCATTGCAATGGGGATCGGAATTTCAAATTTTCCGGCTTCTTTTATTCACCCGAACGAACACTTTTGTGTTTCATATTACTTGTTACACGTTTTCTACATTTTGAAGCCGGTACTAATTCTTAAAACTTTATAATTGGATTATAGTAATCAAGAAAAGTTATTAATAATTTTTAGTCAAGTTTTGGTGCTATTAATTAATGTAAGAGTCTTATAAGACCCACCACCCGACCTTATTATGTTATAGTTACTTTCATTATTGGGATAACTTGCAAGAAGGTATCTGATCGGGTTTAAAATAATAGGTGCGTAGGCTCAGGATACGAGCTCAAATGTTAGGCTTAAGAAGAGATTAAGGAGCAGACCCATCGTTGTTCTACTCCTTTGATGACATCCTCAAACACGCTCAAATGAGGTTCCCACTACCTTCAAAAGGTAATATAATCACCCAAAGAACTGTGACAGTTAAAATACCCACTCACTCAATTAGGAAATAGGATATTTCTAATTATATATTACCGAACAATTACTTCTTATTAATCGGTTGCTATGAAAAAATCTCTCACCCAATGAGAGAAATATCATATCATCTTCAAACTAGGAAAGTTATCATGATCACCCATTATAAATACCGTGTCACCCCCAGGCCTAAGAAAAGGTAATGCATAAGAAATTCATTCCATAAGCGCTTGATTTCTATTACGAAAGAATCGACTATCGGAGAGGGCAACAGCGAACCCCGCCGATCCTTTTGCTTCTTATTTCGCAGGGAGCCTCTGGACATCTAGAGTCACGAACTCGGCCCAACAATTTAGCCCAAAGACCTCAGTTCTTCACCGCCATTAAAAGATCATCGCATCTATATATCCAGTGATATAATCGGGTTTAGTTATAAAATGTTATCATATTTCGAACTGGGGCTTTATATCGTTAATGTACGATTTTATTTCGAGATTTTATGCTTGCACAAAATTTTAATCTATACGCATCTAAAAGATAAAATCATTATTTAATCACAGAAACTCAAGCTTTCGCGGTAAATCTAAATTTTTATATTTGGAACTCCTATAATATAATTGCGTAAAAAAATCACTTGGAAGTTGAAGTTAAAGGTACGGTGCCCTTGCCACGATGATTTTCAGCTATTATTCAATTGAACATTCACCCAATTGCCAAATTCCCATGGCCATTAAAACTCCACTAATGTGTAAACATTTTGGCATATATACGAGACAAACTGGAATTAAAGGACAACTCTTTTAATTAATTTGGAGTTTTGGATCTTACTTAGATATGTAATAGAGGTTGTTACCCAAAATTCTCATGATAAAATTCCACTTCTAAATATATTTTTTTTCTAAAATTTTTTTTATCTATTGCAATCCCCCTTTTAAATCACTTGCAAAATATTTTTTATAATGTCAGATTTTTTATTTAGTTTAGAATTAATAGAATATAATTCATTGCTTTAGATTTTTGGATATAATTATCTACACATGATTTAGAAGTTTCCTTTTCTTTTATTTTTTTTAAATTTTAATTTAAAACCTTTTTTGCGCATTTATTTGTAAGTTAGTTTGCAAGAATCAACCGTCAGACTTGAAAAAAAGAAAAAAAGAAAGAAACGTGGTACATAAAAAGTAAAATATAAGGGTAATATAATAATTTTGAGTTATTTTACATTATCTCATTAGAAATGAAACATGATCATACTTATATTTATCTCATCTTGTTCTTTCTAGCCCATTTTCTCTAAGTGAGAAGGGGTGATTTTTTTGTCATTCTTGGTCTGTAATCATCCTTCTACATCTCTTTTCTACCATTTTTCTTTTTCAATAAAGTGGTTTTTTCACCAAATTGGATTTTTACTTTGTTTTTTCGTATTTTTATCGTCGTCTTGTGCGATGTGTGGTTTGTATCGTTTTAATACAACGTTTGATTTTCGTTGTCTTGTTGCGGCGCTTTCTAGTGTCTGGGTGATCGAACGACAAAACTAATTCGATCAAGACATTAAATCAAATCATGGTCGTTTATATATTGCAGAATTGAAATCATGGTCGTTAATAAACACTCATCCTCTAGAGTTTTTAGCAAATTTGATTATTTGTTTTCATCGGATGTATCATTAGTTTGAATTAATAAAATTATTCTCCTTTAAAAAGAAAAAAGATCATGCTGAGAAGAAATCAGTTTGTTTCAATCAAAATTATTTTTTATTTCATTCATATTTTTATAAAGCTTATCCAAACATAAAAAAGAGGGAGAACAAAATGGGATTTCATTTCGTTACTCTCTATTCCTATGTATCAAAGGCCTCTTAGATCTATGTTTATAAGAGAGATAACAATATTCTAAGTAAGACATATTGACACAGTAGATGCCTTGAACACCTTACAAAATATGGAATCAAAATTGGTACTATAACATGTAGGATGAATACTTTGGTTTCACTAGTATTTAGTATGGAATCATAATTGGTACATGACTAGCATGTTGTGTGTATACTTTGGTGTTCTCTTTCCTCTTTAGTATTAATGTGAACGCTTGATAGTCCTTTTCATTACAAAACTAATACGAGACAATCGTGTTAGATTTTCATAAAGTGGGCTTTATTAATTGGATTTATTAACTGGATTTATTCGGTCTAATTAATTGAGATTATTAGGATTCTTAATAAACCATATGGGGCTGGCAAGTGTGTGGGCTGAGTATGGCCCGGCCCGTAATGAGAGGGCCCGTGGTCAGAACTCAATATATAAAGAAGGCTCAAGTCCCTCCCAAACCCTAAGGATACGATATCAATCTCACATACATTCTCGAGAGATTTTTCTCTAACCAAGGAGGTATTTACTTGCCGTTGTCATGGCGTAAATATTCTGAAAAGATCTCGAGATCTTCGAGGTCGCGGCAGTGTCTTCATCAATTCCGCATCAAGAAGACATTCCATGGATTCCAAATCAGTACATAATATTCATATTCTCTCCATTAAAATTATGTTTCTATTCTAACATGGTGATCTAGGTTAATTAAATCATAGACTGCCAACAGATCGTGAGCCAACCATGGATTAGAATTCAGCATATGAATCTAATATTTATTTTTAGGTTTTCTTCAACCTGCACTGGTCCACTGAGATTTTCTACAAATCCAAACAAATTTTTTTTGCATATTTGGGAATTACACGACGAGACGACAGGATCGGCACGTCACGAGGAGGCTTGACCCGCTCACGCCGCTGCCACGCTCCGACACGCGCATTGAAGACGACGGCGCGTGAAGGACACGCAGACTAGATCCACTCTAACGGCTATTGACGCCATGCCGACGCAAGATGACCCGCCGCTGACGACCCGGCCAAACCGGCTCGCCCCGATCCGCTTTTTAATCTTGCCTAATTTAGTGGATGCTTATCGGAAGTCGACGCGGACGCCGACGCGTGGATCGCCGACGCGGATCATGACGCTATGATGACGCTATCCCCGAATTTGGCTTCCGACACGACCTGGCCAACGACATCGACCGGATATTGGACTGACCGCCAACACCCGACCGGACATTGACCTGACCATTAACGCATTCGACGTGATATCGACCACCCTATTAACGACCCACGGCCAACGGTCAACGCCTCGACCGGCCAACGCCGACCGCCAACAAACCCAACGTACCAGAACACGCTGCCGCCACGCGGCTGCCACACGCCGCCACACGCGCCGAGCCTTTCCGTGGCGCGAGGGCGCGCGAGGGTATTTATGGGCAATCTTGATATTCGCGAAACTCAGATGAAATTCCCTACAATGTGGTATATTCACTTTGCATGCCTGCTTTTTTACATATATGAAAAGATAGAACCTTAAGTGTACGCCTCTAGAAATTAGGGTATTTTTACTGTATTTTATGTATTTCTATGGTTTCGTAAATACATATGGTAGCTAACATGTATATCATCGCATAAGGATCAGAGAGTCTAAATTCATTGTCTATGAATGAATTGAAATGTTATAATTGCATTATATATATATAATGTGATACATAAAGTTTATATCCCTGGTATGAGTGATTTTCAAGGATTCAATTTGGTTGTGACCGCCAAAGTGGCACACTTGATTGGGTTTGAGAAATATCAGCCTATATCAGGGTGGGATGTCTCCCTGCTTTATTACGTGATCATACTCCCAAAGGAGGTGATCCCGTGTTAGTTCATGGAGTGGATACATGTATGGCATGCGCTGGTAAATGACTCCATCTAAGGGTTCATACACCCAAAGGTGGTGATTTCAATGGCGATTGTAATATGTTCTCATGGCCGCCGCCATGTGGAGAGGTACAACCGATGTCATATTTTTCGCCCAAAGGTGATTATGTGATGATGTATGTAATTTCGTATGAGTATTCACATGATGTCAGACTGTATTGTTTTGTTTTTTTTCACCAATTTTTTCAGGAATCCGCAATTCCATTTCACCGAGATCCCATCGATTGAATTTCAAGAAATGGAAAGAGACTTCTATTTGGAATGGAGTCACATGTTCACATGGCGATTACAATGGATAAGCCGACAGATATCACAACCTCTAGTACTGAAGCTGAGAAAACGGACTATGCTACTCGAGGAGCAATAGATTTTGCTTATTGACAATGAAGAAATCCATACAAGAACACTTGAAAAGTGGCTTACCTACTGACCAGATCAAGCATGAATGGATGGCAAATGCATAAAATATAATGGGAATCGAGTTTCATCTAATGCCAGGTTGGAACTCTTCTTCAAAAGCCTCTTCAACATGAAGTATGATGGTGCCACCGGGGTTAGAGATTTATGTCCCGAGGATGGTAGACCTAAAGACGGTTCCAAGCTCTCAATGTTACCATTCCGCATGCTTGCATCATCAAGCCCCAAACACCTTCCACCGATTTTGGGATTATAAAGACAACTACAATTCCCAAGACGACTTGGTCGGGCTTAATGACTTAATAGCAAGCAGGTGGCAAGAAGAAATCAAGGAGAAAGAGCATGTGGCCTTATATGTCGCTAGTCCCCATAAAAGGAAAATAAGAAGTTCAAAAGTCGAACTCCAAAGGTGCTCAAGAAACTAATAATTTGACAATATAAATATCCAAAGAAGACATTCTTGAAAAATGATGGTGATCACGCTTCTTTGTAAGAAGAAAGGTCACATGAAGAAGGACTGCGGCGGTCCCAAAGCTTGGATGTCCAAACGTGGGCCTACGTAATGTGACATCTTAACACTTGTTTGTGAATCCAACCTATCTCAAGCAATTCATCCAGCTCTTGGTGGCTCGACAAATGAGCAACTAATCATGTTGAATTTACCATACAGGATTCATAAACCCGAGGAAGCCAAATTAAAGGATGAATCAAAGCCACTGTGGGAAACAAACGTAGAAGGTCATGTCATGTTCGTGGGAGATGTAATCTAGTTTTAGATTCTCGGTTTTAAATTGATGTTGAAAGACATGATTTATGTACCTTTCCTTACACGAATTTAGTTTCCAGATCATGTTTGGATTCATATGATTACTCTTTTGAAATTAAAAGTAATGTTATTTCACATTTAATTCAAATAAGGTCAGTGCCACATATGTCCAAATGTGATTATACAGATTAAGTTTGTCTCCCAATGACATATACGTCGCTTATACGGCAGAAAAGGTTGTTTCTAAGAGACCACTACCTAAGGAAGAGTCTTATGCATTATGGCATAAACGACTTGGCCATATCTCTAAGGATAGAGTAGAAAGGCTGATAAAGACTAACATCCTGCCTGCTCTTAAAAATGACTTAGAGATATGCGTAGACTGTTATAGAGGTAAAATGACCAAGATAAGAAAGAAAACTGCAGTCAGAAGTTCCCACTTGTTGGAAGTCATTTACACCGATATAAGTGGACCTTATACTCAAGAACCTTGTGTAGAAATTTTTATTTCATCATGATTGATGACTATTCTCGATATGGTTATTTGTACTTGATTAAAGAAAAGTCCGAGCTCCCGACAGTTCAAGATTTTTCTGGATCAAGTCGAAACAGCTTGGGAAAAGTCATTGGCAAGGCTATTAGATCCGACCATAAGGGAGAGTATTATGGCAAACATGGCGATGTCGAATTTTAAGGGGCCATTCGCCAACACTTAGAGGTGACTCGATACAAGGGCGCCTTTACTATGCCCTGAGTCCCAGCAAAATGGTATAGCCGAAAGGCTTAATCAGATTTTATGGAAATGGTAAGGAGTATGATTAGTAGGACAAATTTAATTCGGTTTTCTGCGGGTGAAGCTTTGAAAACAGCTTTGCATTTTGAATCGCATCACAAAAGTCGCTCCATTTCTGACTCCTCAGTTATGGATCAAGGTAAGCCTAGCTTAAACCATCTTAAGGTTTGGGGATGTCCTGCAGAAGTAAAGTTATATAATCCAACATTAAGTAAGTTGGACTCCAGAACCACTCGATGTTACTATGTATCTTACCCGGAACATTTGAAGGGATATAGGTTCTATAATCCCAATGGAGGCACAAGAATTGTGGAATCATAGATGTTTAAGCTTGAGTTTGATGTGGCCGAAGAAAGTAATCGTCACGACTATCGAGGATGATAGTACGATGGGTATGTGGCATTCAGATTCTCCCATACATATAATCGCGGAAACTTCCACACACCATGTTGAACCCGTTTGAGACTAGGATCCTGCTTGTCGAGACAATTCTCTAATGATGTTCATCATGCCTCAGTGCGTAATGTGGCAATTACTACTCCAAAGAAGGAGATCCACTCAGAGAAACGATCAGCTATACCACCTGATCATTTAGTCTATATAGGAGAGCAAGACTAATGATATATCGGTTCTCGTGGACTGAACTAAATAACTTATGATAAGCCGTCATTCTCAATCGAACTGTGGTTAGATGCAATGAGAGATGAAATCTAATCCACGAGGCATACTTGAAGCCTGAGAACTTATCAATTACCTCAAGGTCATAACGTATCACGCAAAATGGGTATAAGACCAAAAGGACCATAAAGGAAAAGATTGAGAAGTTTAAAGCCGATCGGTAGCCAAAGGTTTCACCTGTGCTATATGAGTGTGATCATGAAGCAACCTTTCTCCTGGGCCTCTTCTAAAGATGATTCTTTCAGATAGCGATCATGGCATTGGGCTGTCTATTTTGATACGGAGTTACACCGTATGGATGTTAAAACCCGCTCTCTCAATGGAGACCTTACGAAGAAGTCTATATACAACCCGAAGGTTTGTGGCAATGATTCAGTAACTTGTATGTAGACCTAAAAGTCTATTTATGTCCAAGCAAGCTTCTAGACAATGGTACTTAAAGTTTCATGTTATTGCTGTCATATGGTTTTGCTGGTAACAAAGTAGATCAATGGCTATACCGCAAGGTCAAAGGGGAGGGAAATTCCATTTTCCTAATACTCTATGTGGATGAATCTCGCTTGCGCGCTGACCTTGGTTTACCGCATGAGACAAAGCGGATACAAAGAACTTTGATACGTATGACCTTGCTAAAGCCATTCTGTGCATCGAGATTCAGGAATCGCTCTTGCGTACTATCGGGTTTATCTCGCAGGGTATATGTTGATCGTGATTTTAGAAAGATTCAACATGCAACTATGTAAACCAGAATTGCCTCGTCTCGTGTAAAGGTGATAAGTCGAATCGGTCACAATGTCCTCATTCAGATATAGAGAAAGCCCAATGAAGAATGTACCTTATGCTAGTGCACTGAGTATTATGTATGCCTGGCATGCACTAGACCGTATATTTGCGCTTTCGTACCAGACTTTTAGGCATAGCATCGCTCAAACCTTGACATGATCATCGGGGTTGTCGCCAAGAAGGTTGGTGAGGTGGGCTTAAAGAGGACAAAAGACTATATGTTGATTTACAAACATGTTCGTGACTCCATGCCTAGTCAATGGATCGTACTTTGCCGCCGTCGATGAAAAGAAGTCACAACTGCTATATCTTAAGAAGGTGGAGGAAAAAGATCATGAAAAAGGAGAAACAAAATCAATTGTATCCTCTACCATGTAAGCTGAGTTCAGAGCATGCTTTTCAAGAACTACTCAAAGTAATTCTGGGCTCCGAAACCCCATTGCTAGAGTTAACCGTGTTTTGATTTTGTGGACAGCCCATACAATTGTATTATGACAATAACTCTGCAGTGTTGCTTATTAACAACAACAGAGGTCTCAAGGGGTCTAAGCACACAGTCAAGTATCCACCATAAAGGAAAAAAGTTCAAAAAGGTGACGCCGCAGCCGAGCACATATCAACATGATAAGGATTGCGTATCCGCGAACTAAAGGCTCCTTCGCCTGTGTATTCGACGACATGTCATTAATATGGGCTTAGAGTATCATGAGATAATCGTAGAATTAGTGGGAGCTATTAAGTTTTATGTCAGTTTTATGAAGGATGAATCCACTCATTACATTTTTGGTAATAATTGAATTTAGACAACTCTTTACATTCAATGCTGCATTTGTGGAATGAAGTTTATCGAAATGAAAGACATATAATTTGGTTGAAATCTCAAGGCATTGTAAACCTTGAATACAGTTATAAGTATTCTTGGCATTAGCCTTAACAGCATGTTTTGTTACACATAGCAAAGTTACCAAGGTAACACATATACAGGTTCAGCTGAACTTAAGGATTGATATTCTCCTGACACAATTAGGTTTCAGGACACTTAAGGAGAGAGAATTTGACTAACAAAATGGATAAATACATGAAGTATCACCATTATGAGGTATTGTCCATTTAAAACACACTACCATATCGAATCCACATCGTTAGTTGAAAGCACTCGTGGACCATGGAAGGTCATGAGTACATGCAATTACCACCATGATTCAAAGGTTCGAGACTTTAAGGATCGGATCACTATTAAGAATAATCTCTGCACTAACATAAAGGTGCGCACACGCTTTAGAGTCAATTAATATCGCCCAAGTGGGAGAATGGTTAGATTTTCATAAAGTGGGCTTTATTTAATTTGATTATTAACTGATTTATCTTGCCTAATTAATCGAGATTATTAGGATTCTTAATAAACCATATGAGACCGGGTAAAGTGTGGGCTGAGGTATGGCCCTACTCGTAATGAGAGGGCCCTGTGGTCGAACTCAAATGTAAAGAAGGCTCAAGTCCCTCCCAAACCCTAAGGATACGTGACATCATTCTCACACATGTATCTCGAGAGATTTTTCTAATCAAGTGAGAGACATTCTCATTTGGGCCGTTGTCATCAAGGCTATTCCAGAGAAGATCTTGAGATCTTGAGGTCGCTTTGCAAAATTTCATCAATTCCGTGATCAAGAAGACATTCCATGGATTCCAAATCAGGTACATAATATTCATATTCTCTCCATTAAAATTATGTTTTGTATTCTAACATGGTGATCTAGGTTAATTAAATCATAGACTACAAATCGTTCTAGTTATATAATACATATAAGTAGAAATATGTTAATTTGTTGATTTAAAAGATATTATAAGTTAATTTTAACAAATAATTTAATTATTTGGAATGAGAAGTAATAATAAATTTTAAATTAATTTAAATATAATTGATTCAAATCAACTTAATTATTAGATGATAAGTATTAAATTTACTAAACACTCTCTCTTTACCATGAAAACAAAACTTTAAAGAATAAAACCAAAATTTGAAACTTTAAAAAACTAATCGTTCAAATACCAATAAAGTAATTTTAAATAATAAACTAAAGTAGCATAGTATAGGTTTAATTATCACTTTTACAAATTATCAATGCTTTAAAATCGACCGGGGTCCGACCGAAAAATTTATCTGCTCACTAAGAACTAGTCAGATAGGTGGTCGAACTGGTGATGTCATAAATAGATAACTTATATATTATTAAAATAAAAAATAATTATAAAAAAGGTAAATTTTTATAAAATTTTTGATAACATCTCCTCTATTTCTTAAGCATTTCTATAAAGTTTTTTACCTATATAAATCACAAGGTATCATATTTTAAATACAATATAATAAGTTAATTTCCATAATGTAAATCAATATAATATTTATCATAACCTTACTATTCTAATGAGTAATAAAGTATCAATTACATAAGAAATTATCAACATCATCCATAATAGAAATGTTAACCACAATACTTACATGGTTACTCAAAATATGAAATGTCAACATTTTTTCATATTAATAAGTTCATGCATAAAAATATAAATACATGTCTTCATTCATTTTGGAAATTGGGATGTGAAAAGTCAAATTGTGTATATGGAAAATTAAAGTTTTCCAAATCAACTCCTTCTAAGGCTATGCCACTATCATTAACATCTTTTACAAAAACAAGGAATATGTATCAATAAGAATACAAAAGATCTTCCACTTCTTCAATATCTAGTTCTCCCGGGTTCATCCCCACACTATCAAATTCTGGCCATCAATACATGTGTAATCATAGATCATAGCTTATTTTCTTTGTTGTAGAACCCAAAAATGAAAAACTTGAAACTATTCATAACAATCCAAATAAAATTAATGTTCAAAATAATTAAGAAAATATTTATATCGATTTTTCAGCCGCAAATTGTAATGAATGTATATAAGATCATTAAGTCTTTGATGTTCCAATATGTTATTCTTTTTAGTATGTATGCGTTCAAACACGTTCCAATTCCTTTCACACCCAAAAGATGATGAAGGTTGGCCTTCAATATTTGAATTGCCAACTTTGCAAACGTGGGTTACCAAATCCATGTACTCTTCACACCACTAGTTTACACATAAGAAATGTGACAAAAAAAAATCATTAGTAAGTTTAAAAATATAACAATTTATACTTTAAAGTACATTAGTAAATATTAAAATATAACCGGTTAAAAATAAGTTAATATATGTATTATCATTTACTAAGTTGTAATATTTTATGTGAAGAATAGGCAAACTCTTTTCCAAAATTTTCCAGTTACTCACGGTACAACTTTAACTCATTCATTACTTTGTTTTTGCCTTTGATGACTTTTTGATCAATGGCATCTATCATACCTCCAATAACTTTAGGCTTATTACAAAAGTTTTTTTGATCATATTGGAAACATGGATTCAACCCATAAGCTGCTGAATGAATACTTTTGTGAAGTTGTTCATCCCAAAGTTGCTTTTTGATATTTGTATAAGGCTTGTATAGTCTCTTGTTATGATTAAACAACTTCTTGATGTTCAAACAAGCCCTATACATGCCTTCATATACATATCCCATAGAAGGCCTCTCATCACCATCAACAATATGCAATAAGCATATAAGTGAGGCCATGAGTTTCACAATTATGAAACAATCATCCCAATACTTGTGATCCAAAATGATAAAAATCACGACTCTACTTTTATTATCCTTTGAATATTTAGAGTTTGCAAAGAACTTGCTAGTCACCAAAGCTTGCAAATCATGTTTGTGATCATGGAGGCTTTTCAATGCAATGGATGTAGTAGCAAATCGAGTTGCACAAAGTCAGAGAATCTCTGTTCATCATTCTTTTTTCTTAGCCAACTTAACAAAGAAATATGATTATACACAAAAATTGTCACATTTGATGCATGTCTTGCAAGCTTAGCATTATGATCTAACTTACAAATATCCTTAAAGATTAAATTAAGGCAATGAGTTGCACAAAGTGGCCAATTAATGTGTTTATATTTATCATAAATCAATCTTCCTGCAGCCACATAATTTGTTGCATTATCAGTGATCATTTGAACCTCATTGCTTGGACCAACCCATGTAATGATCTTATCAAACAATATAAATAGATTGGTTGCATCTTTCACAAAATCTGAAGCATCAACATACTTCACAAATGATATTCTTTGGGGACAATAAAGCATGAAGTTGATGAGTGTTCTTTGTCTATTATCTATCCAACCATCACCCATTATTGTCCACCAAACTTTTGCCTAAACTTTATGATAAGAATCCATAAGTAATTGAACTTCCTTCTTTGCATCATTCAGAAGATTAACTCATAGTTGATAGTAAGTTGAACCCTTATATCTTGGACCAATTGCAGATATAGCATCCAACACTGGTTTTAAGTAGAATGAATTCACAGCATTGGTAGGAATGCATGCATCATAAAAAAAAAAATCCCAATAGTCATGTTTGTTCTCCAAACAATTTCTTTCCTAACATATGCACTCTTAATGGAAGGTTGAGTCCCTTGAGTAGTTCTTGGTGAAAAGTATTTATCATGATACCATGCTGGGTCAGTCTTGCTTTTAATAGATTGTGAATTAGAGGTTGAATCTTGAGTGGAGGTTGGAGTCACAATTGGTTCCATTTTTCTATCAATTTATAAAAAAAAGAAATTAAATATTCATATATGTAACAATACAAGTTATTAATTTCCACAAGTTGTAAGTCATGAAACAAATAAGCGGACAATAGATCAATACAAAGATACAAGTCATTAATTTTCTATCAAATTTTCAATGATTTCTCATTACCTATAGATTAATATTTCCTCACAAAGATCCATTACAAAATAAAGTTGAAACATCATGTGAAAAGAAAAGACATAAAAGAAGTAAATCAAAATAGAAGTGAAAGAAGACAAAGAGTAGGCATGCCTTATGATTTATGAATAATCATAACAAAATTGGAAGGGAATAACAAAATTTAAAATTGAAGAACAAATTTTTTTACAGAATAGTATACATACACATCTATAGATTTGGGTTACGAAAGAAAAATATGATAAATATAAATTCCAAAATCTTAATACTACAATCTTGAACAATAGCAGGCAACCAAAGAAGGAAAAAACATCAACTAAAAAAACACATTTCAAGAGAAACTTGTTTCCTTTTTCAAATTGAACACACGGGAATAAAAATCTACATTCTCAAATCCAATTCAACCGGATCACTCAAACCCAAAGAGGCCGTTTTGGCTTGACTCAAATCAAGAAGATTGTTAGGTGTGAAATTACATAGCATTTGTGCATGTCTTATATATTCATTTTGAGCTTTTGATACAAATTTCACACCTAGATCATGTAAATTTATCATAAATCCTCTTTCTACACATTTTGCAGAAATAATAATGAAGGAAAAGCATTACAAGAAATTTGGTTTTTTGTGTCCAAAGTTTTTATGACCAACCCAAACTAGTCATTGATTATAATTTTTTACGATAAACTTTGAAAATTGGTCACTAATTTTAATAGATAATCAATTTAAATATTTATTTATTTATGACCAACAATTTTATTTATTGCTACCATTGTTTGGTCGTAACTATTATAACTTGAGACCAATTATTGATTGGTTTTAAAATACATTATTATTCATGATAAATCTTATATTGGGTGTAGAAAATTCTATAATTTACAAAAACAAGATTGTAACTCGTCCTTGGACGTTCTATATTTGTGGGGACTTTAATTTTAGTCGCAAAATATCTTATAATTGGCGACCACTTATTGATTGGCCATATACAAGTGTATAATTTGTGATGAACCTTGTGTTAGTCTCAAAAAATTTATAATCTATAAGAAATATTTTAATGCTTCTCTAAAAGAATAATATTTTGTGAAGAGCAATAAAAGTGGTCATAAGATGCTCTATTATCTGCGACCATTCATTGGTTGGTCATAGAATGATATATTATATGATATGCACCTTATGTTGGCCGCAGAAATTGATATATTCTACGAAAAATATTATAACTCATATATGAAAGTTTGATATTTTGTGACTATCATAAAGGTAGTCGCAAAAAAATGTCCTATTATTTGCTACTACTTATTGGTTGGTTTCAGAAATTTATATTATTTGTGACAACTCTTCTGTTGATCGTAGGAAATACTTTGATATGTGAGAAACTTTATAATTAATTCACATATGAAATTTTAATATTTTTGAAGATCGATAATTGAAGTTGCAAATGTCTAATAATTTAGGGTCACTATTTTTGTAATTTTTTCAAAATACACTTTCTACATGAGTTTAATAATTTCATATTATTTTCAAAACTTATGTTTTTTTAAATCCAAAAGTTACATTCTTAAAATACATATTTCACATGGTTTTTTAAGTGCATTAAAATATTACCCTCATTATAAACCATTTTTTTAAAAAAATATTTATAAAAATTATTATTTTAACATTTTTTTAACTAATTATACATATTTCCATATACTTATATAAAATAATCACAAAAAGTCTTTTAAAATATTTTAATGTTTATGAACTTATGGACCAGATGTAATAATTAAAATGATACGATATATTCTTAAATTATTTTGATAAAATATATAAAATGTTAATTTTTTTAGTCAGACAACAATTGAAAATTTGTTTTTAATTTTTTACATATGTCAACATTTAAACAAAAATTATCTTAAACTCTTTAATACATATATTGCATTTAATTAGTATTTTCTATTGGTATGATAATTAAAAATCATCTCATGATTAGGGGAAGATAACAATAGATGTGGATGATGATTAGACTATAAGAATTGTAGGGTAGAGGTGGATGAATTTAAAAATAATAACAAAGAGTTAATATTAAAAATAATAATCTTTAAGAAAATTTTAATAACAAATATTATTAATTTTAGTATCTTAGTATTTTCTTAATTTAGATAATATGCTTAGTGAGTTTGGAATTATAAATAAAATTTTATTCTATATTCCATAAAAAATATTTAAATAAAATAAAATAATCTTAATTTTATAAATATGGTAAATTTCTATTTATTTCTAATAAATAAAACATTATTTTATATATATATATATATATATATATATATATATATATATATATATATATATATATATATATATATATATATATATATATATAAAATACATAAACTTGTTATATTAGAATATAGTCTTAAGTATAAAGTTTGAACCTCGGATCATTAGAATATAGTCTTAAGTATAAAGTTTGAACCTCGGATCTCATCAAATACTCTTTTGCTATTATTGTCTTTGAGTCTTCTTCCATTGTCATGCTTCGGATTCTCAGTTTCGATCATTGACCCGAACAGTCCCGATGCATATTAGTTGATGTGTAAAATAAGATAACAGAAAGTTCAAAAAATTAAAAAAATATTATGTAAATAATTAAAAAATATGTACAATTAAGTAAGTTAAAAAAAACTAATAAAACAAAATTTTCTTATATTTAACGATTTAAATAGATATAAAAGTATTCAGTAAAAGTTATTCCTATTAAAAGCATTGGAAGAGTTATCATGATCTCAAAAATAATATTTTTTAAAGGATAGTCATTATTTTACTTTACAAGGATTTATTTTAAATAAAATATGGTATAAAAATATAAACAAATATATATGATTATTTATCAATAATTTATAATACATATTGCAATATTAATTTAATATTGATAGAAACAATATAACAAAAAAGTACAAAATAGTAAAGTATATTGGTTTTTATTTTTTAAAAGGTAATTTATTCTTTTAATTTACATGGACAATTAGAATTAGTAAAATATGGAAGGAAAATATCAATAAATATTTATAACTACCTTTCAATTATTTATAATATATTATAATATTAATTTAAATTTTAATAGGATGAGGATTAAAAATGACTAAAAATAAAAAAATTACTTAATTAATAATACCAAGAAATAATAAAATATCTATTATATATATATATATATATATATATATTTATTAACTATTTAGCATGTATATTATTTTCATATATATTGTGACTAAGATAAATTTTAATATGCGATTATTTAATAGTATAACAAAAGATACAAAATATAAAACATCTTTGTTTTATATTTGAAATTATACTTCACTTTCATATTTAGTAAATATTAAATTCATTCTATTTCATTAAGGTAAAAATATTTTATGTTATTAAGGATACCAATATCATTGTCCACGTGTCTATATATGTATATATATAAAGTATCAATTAGAAAGATAAATTATATATATATATATATATATATATATATATATATATATATATATATATATATATATATATATTTAATTTATTAATTATTTTTACATTATTTCATTGTCAATCAAATAAGACATTTTTCCTATAGTTGATATTTTTTTGCTTGGTATGTGTTTGCATATACTTGTTCTTCTCCTTTACTCCTTCCTCACCTTTTTGCCTCCTCACAAACTCCTTTTTTCATTGATCATCTCAAATCCCAGTTTTAGATTAGCAATTTTCTTTCTTTTTTTTTTCTTTTGCTTTTGGGAAATATCTTATTTACTTAAAAAGTTTTGATTTTTTGTTGAGGGGAAAGAAGGATGCAGATTCTTTATGAAATAATATATATTAATTTTCAATTTTTGTAGAGTTAACTCAGAAACTCAACTGAGATATTTGGTTTTTTTGATTCACTATCTGAGTATTGTGCTCAGCACAACAAGTTTCCAAGCGAATACTGTTAGATTTACATGTTAGATTTACAACATTAACCCAAGATCGATGTGTAGTTGATATAGAACACATCTAAAACACGGAAATCAAAATACATACCTGATTGATGTGCCATGTTAAAAGTTACCGTTGTATCCAAGATCCTGCAGTTGAAAGCAATAGCGACTAGACCTTCCTCTCCCTGATCCTCTTTCCCACTAGGGTTTTACTATTAGCAGAAGCCCATACTTAAAAATATTTCCAACAAATACGAGTCGACCAAGTAGTATAAGAATTGAGCGATTTTTTAAACCTTGTTCATGGCTTCTCGGGATAAGAAATCGTCGAAGCCCTCCACAAGTAATGACATTTGATTGCTTTCCGATTTGAATCATCTTACTACTCAAGTTCTCTATGTAAGTATTGTAGGTAAAAGTTCTTTAATTAATAAATATAATAGTAATGTGACAGATTTTTGTTTGATTTATTTAATTACATGTGTTCATAGTGCAAAAGTTTATAAACTTATACTACATATGTTTATTTTATTCTCTAATATTATTTTGCGTGTTAGAACCCATGATAATCACAGTCAAGCTAAAAGTTAGAAGGTTCAACACTATGTCGAGTTGTGCAACACATGTAATGATTTGAAAATTTGTCAAATTGAATTGAATGATATACACTTGAACTTGGGAAACATTAAGAGCATATGAATCATGAGATTGAGCGGTTAAATCGTATTGGGAAAATTTTGTTCCTTATTTTTTAGTGTTAATTATTTAGCTACTTGAATTTTTTTATTCTTTATTTTCTTCTATCAATAACTTTCATTTTAATAATTTTGTATTTCTTTTATTACTTCAATTATTTAATAATGGTTTCTTATTAAAATTAATTTATTAAAATATAATTTTATTAATTTTGTAAATTTCTATTTTATAAATTTTAAATTAAACTAAAAATATTAACATTTGGCGACTCATTAGCCTCGGTCGCCTATACATTTAACTTAAGTACTAATTGATTTTAATGATAACATGAATGTACATGCAACAACTTATTCTCATTGTCAATAAATAAATAAAATCCTATGGCCAATGAAACTTATTATTAGTGATCACTTGGCTTTCCTCGTAAAACATTTAAATTTGTGACCATCACATTTTCTTTCGTTAAAACATAAAAATTCGATAATCGATTTTTCATCATGAAAAATAATTAACTTGAGACCATTTATTTTTCATTGTAGAAGGGACTCACTTACGACTACATACTCTATCTTAGAAATATTAAATCGCGCTCTAAATTTTTTTTCATCATGAAAAATTATAAGTCATGTCCACTTGTTATTCGTTGTAGAAACATGAAATTGGGACAATGTAAATTTATCGTAGAAACATTTCAAATGGGATCAAAATTTTCCACACAAAAACTAAAATTAGCGACTAGTTACTAATGATAGTAAAAAATAAAATCAACGACCAAGATGTTGGATACTAAAAGTATGCATGAGCGACTAATATCATCCATCACGCAAACAAATGATTTGCGAGAAAGTCAACGAATGGTCATAGAAAACATTTCCCGATGAACATTCTACGACGACTTAACGACCAACATTTTTTATTGCAGATTATTATTTACGACCAGAATCATTATTTTTGAGATGAATAATGTAGTCATAGAATAACTAATTTCTAGTAGCGAAACATTTTGGAGTAAGAAACAATCAAGGAGAAGGCAAGGAATCACTCAAATGCCGCGACATTGAGCCACATACCACGGCATGAAGACAAAGCACTTGAGAGCACAAGCACTAACATACAGTGACATTGGAATTGGAGGCCGTGGCATCCAAGATGAATCTAGGGTGATAAGCACTGACATGCCATGACCATGGAACTACATGCCGTGACATTGAAGCAGGAAAGAAGCAACATCAACACTGACATGCCGCGACAAAGATTGCTCAAATAAAGTTTTACAGGAAATTGATCAAAAGGAAAACAAATCCCATACTTGCTGTTGCCAATAAAATCACGCGGAGAACACAAACTTGGCTAGTTCTACCGGATGGAGGACTCACCCGCCTGAGTTGAGAGGGGCATCAGAATGCTCAAGAGGAGAGAAGGCAGTGGCCCTCCTGAAAGGATCGAGTTCAAGGCGATGAAGGCCAAGTAAGAGGCCTTTGGGCTTCTAGAAAGCAAAACGACATCGCTTCGATATAAAAAGATCAAACGACAGATTAAATCTAAAAAAAAATTGAGCAAATCGCTTCTGCCATCGATTCATTACGGTGACGAACGAGCCCTCATTCGGCTCAATTAACAAACGGTTTTTTATAATAACTGCACTAGATCGACATTCAAATCCAATCGGACCAACCGACCCAACTCGATTTTCAAAACATGGCAAATTATCACTTCTGCATCAAGGGAGGAGTTGGAGGCAGGAGGGCTCAGCCCACTCCCAGCTTGGCTTGCCAAAATGAGCCTGAATTATGGAACCAAAGTCAAGTGTTTGACTTTGGTTCTTCTTTTAATAGATTATGTAGGTTTTTCTTACGTAGTTTCCTTTCACTAAAAAATACAAAAAAAAAAGGGTCAAGTGTTTGACTCCTACCCGGGTTTCCAAATCCATTCTTTTCGTCATTTGGTTCTTACATATAATTCATCCAGATTCATGAATTACGGTAACCTAGTTATTTTTAGTCATTTTATTATTAACAGCTGTGTCCAAATTTGATTCTCTTAAGATACAAATCCGTCGTCAACTTGTTTCTTACATCACGTATGAAGCTTTCTCTTCATTTTAATCAATTCAATAAAGTCAAATTCTGTCTTATTTGATCTAAACAATTTAATGTATACAACTTTAACTTGTTTTGACTAATGAATGATTTCAAAAGTTGCTTGCCTTGAGTTTTGTTTGTGCATCTTCCACGACCATAAATTAATGTATAGATTATGTTAAAAGTTGAAAAATAGCCAAGGTTTAGTGTATTTTAATGAGGTGAAAGAGTTGGAAAAGAAGAGCATTATATAAGCACAAGTGGCGTGGTTTAGCCGAATGGAGTGGCGGCGCGGGTATTGCGAAAATACTTGGACAGAGCAGAGTGGTAGTTCATCCAGCGGCTCTTGGCGGCGGCGTGGCTGGCCAGCCGAGAAAAGCGAGCAAAAAACTAAAAAGTAAAAAACCAAAAGGTGTTAGCTTCCCAAAACCGCTTTCCTCTAAAGCTTGGCATTTCAACACCGCACGGTCCCCTATCCCCAATGTCAACGGTCAGAATCGCTGGCTATCGACTTTCATCCACATCTTTACACCCTCATCCTCTCGCCTACAATACTTTTCTATATATATATCTTTCGCTTTCTTCTCTCTCTCGTTGTCTTACAGAGATCATTAATTGCTGCTGTGTGTCTTGCTTTGATCGAATTAAAGAAGGAAGGAATCATGAGTCCAACAAAGTTTCAGGATGAGCAAAATCCGAGGAAGGAGATCAATTTTCCACGTCCATCTCCATTGAAGATCAACAAGGACTCTCATTTCATAAACAAGCCGCCATCTGCAGCGAAGCATCGCAGCAGCATCCCGTAATCATATACACGCATTCACCCAAGATCATCCACACGCAAGCACGTGATTTTATGGCCTTGGTGCAGAAGCTCACGGGCCTGTCGTCCTCCGATACCGTTCAGAAAAATGCACCACTCCGACCGCAAGACGGTGTCCAGCCTTCCTCAAGAGATGATAACGAGTCCACTTCGGTTCTTACTGATGAGCATTACGGCGGCGGCGGTGGTGATGGCAATGTCAGCTCATCTTCCGTTTCTCCGATGTTCAAAGCTCCCCATCATTACCTGGCGGATATCCCTCTATTCACCCCGAATTCCACTGATTTCTTCTGCTCTCCCCGCCGCTTCTATAGATACCATGATCCGGCTTTCAGCTCCCCAGAATATTGAGATGATCAATTGATTTGTTCTCACTTCTCACCCTTTGATTGACGATTCATTTCTTGTTCATATATAGTTTGTTTTTCTTTCTCCATTTTTGTTGGTCAGAGATCACTTGTTCAGCTTCATGTGTGACTTTCCATAATTTAATTAATTCATTCTTTGGCCGTTCATGGAATATCGATTTCTCCAGATCGCATGAAATTATTTAGTTCTCTTGTAAGATTGCTGCGCTACATATGGTGGTTCTTCACTCTCTTTGTCATTGACATATATAGGAATTCCGAAGGAAAAAAAAAAAAACTGTGTTCGTTGTGATCTCGCGACTAGGAGTTAAAATTCAGAAATTAAATAACATGGGAATGGTTAATTTGTTTGTGATTCATCAACAGAAACCCTTTTAATCCTTACCCTTGAAATTGAAATATCTTAAATTAATGGTGGATGCATGATATAATTACCAGTTTCATTACCGTTGTTATCAATTTGTTCATCTAATCTTCGGGGCATCAACGAAGCAATGTGAACCTGCAAAAAAGGGAAAAGGGGATCGGATAATTTAAGTCAATAATATGGAAAGGAAGAAGGAGGTGATATAGTTAGGTGTATCACTCTTCAAGTAGGGGAATCTTTTTTGATTTATAGGATTGGATTCAGAATAAGAACAACATTTTATGAATAAAATATGTTTTTATTTATTAAAGATTATCTTTAAAATAAGGATAAAATTTGTTTGTGAAGATTATCCTTTTAAGAAATAAGGAATAAAATATATATAAAATATGTTTTTCCTTATTAAGGATTATAAATAAGGAATAAAATATGATTTTAAGCATCGAATTATCGCTTTGAATAAAGGATTTAGAAATGGAAATTCGGGGATAAATATACTTTTGTGTATTTTTTTCGCAACAAATTTTTAAGTATGGTAGATGGCCGGTTGGGGGGCTCGGAATGGGAGCGGGTTAAGGATAAATCATGTCACTGTCTACTTCATAAACTGCCTTAAAAAAAAAAAAAGAAAAAAAAAAGACATCCAAATTAAACACATGGAGCAGCTGAGCTGAACACATGAGCTTAATACGGTCTAGGAAGGCAGCCCCAAACTAGCTTCCAAGAAACTGGAATGATGCATGCACTCGAGACTCTTTTTATATCGATGGGTTTTTCTTAGATCAATTGATGAGGCCTTTGTAAGGAACAAAATTTCGGAAAAATCGGTCGAAATATCGGTAATTTTCAATAATATAGCTGAAATTTCCAACATTTCGCTGAAATATCAGCAGAATTTTTAATCCTGCAAATGTAGCAGAAAAACCTCTTTGGGTTTGAGCGTCTACTACGAAAATAATGTGGAATGTGGCGAAACACAGTCGTAATCGAATTATTGCGCTTTATTATATATGGTGCAAACTTTTGTTATATTTTCTTATATTTTCTTATTATTTATGAATATTTCTATTATTTTACATTATTGTTCACTTGGTTTTATTTTTTCATAAATCATTTCACCTTATTATAATATTTTATTTTACATTTTAACTTATAATATTTTTAAATCAAATATTAATTTGGAAAGGAAAAGAAATAAAATAATATCATTTAAAAATTTTAAATTATAATATACAATATTTTGAATCTCTTTATTATCTACCTAATATTTGTAATATGGAAACAAATAAATAATATCTTTTTAACATAATAATATATTAAATATAACATATTTAATTTAATAATTACTAATCCATTTGATTTTAATCTACCTTAATTAAGATATGAAGCATTTTAACACTCGTTTATATAATTAAGATATGAAAATTTTTAATTGAACCGATATTTTTGTCAAAATATCCACTGATATTTATCGATATTTTTTATATATCTATAAAATTTAAGTATCAATATATCCATAATTACCGATATTTTATTCCTTGGACCTTTGCAAGTGTTTTTTCAAGAGTTCCGGGTTTAAGAATGATCGACATGAAATTTGGGAGTTGGGGAATAATATTCAAGTTATTGTTTTCTTCGAAGAAAAATTGTAGTTGAAACGAATATGTTTGTGGGTGGGTGTTAAAAGTTGTACCTAAGGATGTGACAACTTTACATTCTTTAGAACATTGAAAAAAACTGAGCAAATTATGAATAATAATGATAAAATAACCATAGAAATTACTTGAGAAATATTTCTTGCGGAATCTTAGCAAAAATAAATTGCATGTTTCTGACATCAAATCTTGATGCCATAGCTGTTGACACTACTTACCATATTTGGTTAACATAGATTTTAGGTTAACATTCTACCAATCTAGAGTGAATATTCTACAAATCAGAAGTTGATATTCTCTAGGACGGATAAAGAAGACTAGAAGGTGATAATAGGTCAATCAAATATGAAAGATTGGATCATATTTGATGAGATTTATATGAGAGGAATTAACTCCATTATAATGAATATGGAATAAAATCAGGATCTTACAGTTGGTATGTTGGGACAAATTAAGAAACACAAAGATACAGAATAGTGACTAAGGTTCCCTTGGAGCATATTAAATAGAGGACACGATTTTGAAGAAAATGTACCACAAGAAAGATGTAGAAGAACAAGGTGTTCTTGGGAGGTTGAATGCCTGTTACAGGTATTGTCCGACTCTCTCAACGTTGGGGAGGTTTTATCCATCCTGTTGGATGATGTTTTTGAGCTTGTGGGAGTCTATATGTTGTTGGAGGAATGAAGAGATCTCATTCTATGTTTTACTATAAAAGAATTAGGTGAAAGAAGATGTTGGAGAAAGGGGAGCCTTGTTTTATATAAGACAAAATGTAACTTGATTAAGTTATAGGGAAATCCTTTACATCTGAATTCAACCCCATGGATGGAAGCTTTGTCGAACCACGTGACCAATCTCTTGTATTTGTGCATGTTTATTGGGTTAATATCATGTTTTTATTTATGACAAAACAAACAGTTTTTATCTTTTGGAAATAAACTATACAAAAGGTTGGTAATGCCTTTTGCCCAAACCTATATCTGCTAGCTAGCTATACCCAAATGTAAATGAGTTCCATTACTTTGGATCAAGTTACATTGGACTTGTATAAACGATACCTCCCTCTTTATTTCAATGCATTCCTTCACCTAATTTCCTTCGTGTACTCTAAAACAGTGGCAGATTGACGGATTCAACATAGGCCTAGAACAGGCCTGGGGCAAATGTTCTCCTTGGAATCTTTTGAAAATTCTCTCATATTAACAAAATGCACTCAATACCTAAAAACTTCTCGAATCTTAGCTGATCAGTTCGAATTAGATCTAGAGGGATGCTTAGATCACCGTCCCATTCCCTATACATCAACAACTCCTTAGCTTGAATAATTGATATTATCTCAACCTTATATCTACATTATTTCAACCTTATCTCTTCTTTATCTGAATTTTCAAGGAGTTTTTATTTGAACTACAACTTGGGATTTCAGTAGGGATAAGATGCAAATGACTTCTAGTAGACGCCACTTGGTGCTCCACAGAAACATAGCACAAAGGAGTTCTTAAGAAAACATACTCCGTTACAAGTTGTGACACGACTTATGATACTGACATACATGGTCCACCAATTCTTTAACATATCTTGTGACACTCAAGAATTTTGCGTTTCTTTGAAAATTTGAATCCTATATACATAGTATTGTGTAAAGAAATTTCAACACATCAACTATAACAGTAGTTACATGAGCTGTATTAGAGCCATACTAATAATGTGTTATAGGTACCCAAGCCTAATTGAAAAGTCCAATTTAAAAGATCGGCCTGATAGGTGAAGAGATCTCTCGAGTTTAAATCTGCTTTCTACTGTCTCATTGTGGGCGATATGGGATTGTATCATTCTTACGGCTCACAGAGAAGTGGACGTCATATCATTGCCTGAAATTTGGAGGAGCGTACAGGATAGCTCATACTCTGAATGGCTTTTTAGCCCCTGATCCTCTTTTGAACACCAAGTAGTACCTTCTGTGCACCGTTTATAAATGGCTTAAATTCATGATAAAATCACCCAGTCTATCAAGAGGCCAACTCGAAAGAGTGACTTAATGGGTGGGAGAGCCTCTTAAGCAAGTGTCCTCCACGATCTCATGTGGGCCCGATGTGGGATAGTATCATTGCGGCACACAAAGAAGTTGGACGTCAGTGGATTCGTGACTTTACAGATGCGTTCGCTAAAATCCTCTCTTGGGCACTAGGTAGCCTCTTCCAGGTAGCGTTTTCCCATTATGCACCAGCTTTCAATGAAAGCGCCAATAATAGGTACCTAAGCCCAATAAGAAAACTCAACCCAAAAGATTGACCTGGTAGGTAGGAGAATCTCTCAAGCTTAAGTACCACTCCACAATCTTATGTGGAACTGATGTGAGATTATACCACAATGTGTGTAGCTTCGTATGAATCTCTCAAATAGCACAAAATGAAAATGCAAGGAATTTCATGTTTTTTAATTTTATCCCAAGACAATAGCACAAAGCACTACTTTGTGGAATCAGAATTAGATGCATTGGCAAAAGTCTGCTCCCAATTGAGGTTTTGATGTCTTTGACAAAGTTATTGGTTACTAATGGTTAACATTGAGTTGAGTGATAGGTTAAAATTGATCAAGCATCAAATCAAGATATTCCAAGGTTAAGATGACAATAGTGTATTTGATCTAGCTCTTGGAAGTCAAGTTCACTCAAATCAAAGAACCAATATTTCAAATCCTAAATGACAAGTAACCAAGACTCCAAGCTCAAACATCAAGTGAAGATTTTGTAAGCTTAAGAATCCATGTAAGATGAATGCATTAGTGCACTTTAGGGAATATCATCTTTTACCGGTTTGTGATCTAGCTTTGTGTGGATTTGAAAGATAACCCGCATCCGCATATTCAATTAATTGTGACTTTGACTTATTTGAGTAAAATAGACTGATATGAGTAGTTTCATAGAGATAACACAATACATCTTTGATGTCATTACAATGTCTTTGAGTTAGTAAATGCATGACTAATAAATTGTGAAAAAATATATGGACAATACAATTAGCAAGATACATAAGTAAACCAATAGCACTAAGATATTGTACTTCAGGACCAAGTAAAATTTTGTCTTTTTCAAGATGACGAAAATTTTCATATCAAGTGGTTGGACAACCATTGGGGAGCTTAATAGATATGCTTTATCCATATTAAAACGTTTTAGGGTTTTCTTAATATATGTTGATTGATGAACTGACACTCTAGTTAAAAATTGTTCGATCTGTAGGCCAAGACAAAATTTTGTTTTTCCAAAAACTTCCCATTTCAAATTCATTCTTCAAATATTTTGTAGTTTCTATGAACTTTTCAAAAGTTCCAACAACGTTTAAATTATCAACATATAGAAAAATAATCACAAATTCGGTATGTGATTTCTTAATAAAAATGCATGAGCTTATAGGATTGTTCACACACTATTTTCTTTAATAAATAGACACTAAGGTAATTGTACCACATGTGTATGGATTTAGCCGGTCCCTAGGAACGAGATGGGGCTTTGTAGCCAGGCGTATGCTCCCCCTCAATTTTTTTTACAAAAAAAATTCTCACTTATAACCGGTTGGATTCGAATCCTCACCCTTAATTATGCCCCCCTTGAATCAATAAAATCTTATACCACTAGGCTCTCATTCAAAGTCTTTTAATATATGCCCATTCTCAACTAAATTTATGTGTCCGCCATTGTCAATCCCCATGAAGATCATTGTAACTTGATTGATTACATGTTACGAAGGTTTGCACTATTTGCTTCAAGCAATTTAAATCCTTCATGAATTTTCATGTATATATCATTATCTATGGATTCATATAAATATGCTATGATAATATTCGTGAGATGCACATCTAGTCCTTCCAAAGGCTGATAGGGTGCTTTGTACAAATAATCTGCATTTAACATTCAACAAGCTTTATACTTTTAGACATTTGGACTACATGTCCAGAAACTTCTTGTTTTTTAATAATTGTAATTCTACATGCATAACCTTTTTCCATTTTGGTCAATAATTTCTTTTTCTGCAATCTTCCACATTTTGTGGTTCGGGATCTTCATTATTTGTATGATGTCTAAGGCCATTTGGAAAATATTATAAAAAGAAAATATTATTTCAATCCAATTTTTAGCTTTATGCACATAACTCTTATTAAGATCTGTTATTTGAATCACGTGCCTCTTTGAGGCTTTTTGTGCATTTCCTACATCTTCAAGGGTTCCTTATTTATTATGTACCTGTTAAGACCAAATGATATATACAAGTTTATGAAACTACTACTACCAAAGGACTATTTCTTAATCCCCGACAACGACGCCAAAAACTTGTTAAGACCATAAGTTGTGCATATTCAAATTTATGAAACCATTACTAGATCAAACAACTACCTTGAAAACTTGATAAGACTGAGGCGATATATAAATTTATACTACGAAGGATTATAAACTAGGCGGCTAAAATCGACAACGGCGCCAAAAACTTGTTAAAACCAAATATAACTTATATACTCATAAGAAGGATAATTTTGTTATTGAACTCAATTAAAGATTTAATTTGGTCTTAAAAACTGCAAATGCACAGGTCGTACAAGTAATAAAGTGGACCTATAAGTCCAGATATAGTTCTCACAGAGATTGAAAAGAATTTAAACTTCAACTACCCTAACTACTCAAGTTCTACACTATTTGAACGTCCATTTTAGAGAAAATTTAATAACCTAATAAAATTTTAATAAATTTGGAATCCTATATTTAAAAATAAAGGAAAAATTTAAATCTAAATATAAGCTAGGTGAACAGTTATTCTTTGGGAGTAGACCTTTGGGATTTCAACTGCTTTGTGAAATTATCGAATTTCCATCATAATCTAATTCTATTTTCTCTTGGGTTTGGAATCAGATTTGTCGAGGCAAGGTAGTATAGTTTGGATTCCTTCTCTATGCATACTTTTCACCGAGTAGAGATTCATGTTCATTTTCTAAATCATGATTCCTAATCATTCACAGTAACTAAATTTCTCTATAAGATCTAGGTATTTTTCTTTTCCAATACTTCATACCATTTCTTATGACTTTAGATTTCTTGCTTCCCAAGACAGGGCAATTGCAAGATTTCTACAAAATGAATGATGTCACATCCTTAAGATGTAGCAAAAAATCACATAAATTTTATAATAATTTTATTATATATGCAGGTATGAATTAGACAAAACTTAGGTTTTTTTTCGGAAAAGTGATGAATTGACAAATTATGAAATAGCAAATTTAGTGAACCCGGAAATTTGAGCACCAAAACAAGGATAAAATTGAAATTTCCATAAGGGATATAAATATCAAAAAAAGGGGAGTAGAGATGGGCCACAATAGAATTAAAACAGTTGGTGCAAAATTAAAGAAGAGTTGTGGAGCTGGTGCAATTTATGAAAAGTTAGAAAATATTAAAATGAAGAAACCAAAGCTAAAATGCATTTAATTCTCCAATTTGCCTAGCAAAACCGTGTGAAGAGAAGAAGGAAAACAGAGGAAGAAGAGGAAGAAGAAGGAGAAGGAGAGAGAATCAAAACCAAAATTGTATATTCATCTTAGGATCAAAGTGTGTTTTTGATTTCCTAAGGCTGTTTTGGAGAATGGTCCTCCCTTTGTCTAGGGTTTTTGTGGAAGTAACACAAACCTTAACTTGTTGAGGTGTTGTAGGTAAAACCCCAAATGTCTGAAAAACATGAATCCTCCATTTTGAGGTTGGATTTACGGTTTAATTGCAAGAAAAGGGTTGGGTTAGAACAAACCCTAATAAATTTGTGTATTTGAGTATGTGTATAAGTTAAGACCCATATTAGAATGGTTTGAAGAAATTCATAATAGGTCTTTGAAGAAGGATTGAATGATAAATTGAGTAGAAAGAGATCATAAGATGAATTTGAAGTGGTCTTGAAGTATTTGTAAGTATAGAGTTGATTGGAGTTGAACATATGGAAGTAGCAGGAAAACACACATTCTGGGCACTTTTCGGAGAGTTCTACCGGTAGAAGTTAAGTTCTCTTAGGTACAACTTCTGGTCCCGGTCATTTTTGAGTTCTACCGTAGAAGTTAAGTTCTACCGGTAGAGACTTATTCTAGTTCTCCTGTTGATGAGTTTGCATTATTTTGGCCATAACTTCCTCATTTCTTATCCGATTTGAGTGATTCAAGTGGCTAAGTAAAATAGACTTCAAGGAGAACCAAACTTAAAGAGAAGGCATCGTCAAATTCTGATCCTAAGTGATCTAAAAATTCACTCAAAGTGGAGCCATGTGCAAGAAAAATTCCTGCATCAGCTTTGGACATAGAGTAGTCCGGGTTGTTTCGAACGTAACTTGAGTTTAGGTCACTCGAATTGGGTGATTCCAGTTGGAGATAGAACCCTTAGCACCTTAAATTTAAATGAGTAAGGCCTAAAGTCAAATATAGAGTTAAGACCCCGGAAAAAATTAGTAATACAAACTGTTCCCAGTTTAATCCAGTAAACCGACTAGTTGGCATGGAAATGCCATAACTTTAGTTTGGATAATCCGATTGGAATGATTCCAATTCCTAAGTAAAGTAGACTCATAGAGGAATAGAGTGAGTCTAAGTCAAGCGTACCATACCGAGTCGCGAGAATAAGCCGAATCCATTTAGTACGATTATTTGCATAATCACTAAGAGTGAATGAATTGTATTTGTAGGTGCGGGTAGAGGCGACCTTTGGCCTAGGATTGACAGAAGAAACGGAATCGATAATTTAGTGCGATTCTATACCCCGTTCTCTATTCTTTGTTTGTTCTATACTTGTTCTCTATTCTAGTTTGTTCTTATTAGAACCATATTTTCATATTATTCTCTATTTGCGACATATACATATATATTGATTCGAATGATTAGTATTTGAAATGCTTAGTAATAATATTCATGAATGCATTAATATTTGAGCTACAAGCGAATTTATTGCATAAAAGTAAATTGATTTGAACCGTTTTATTGATTGACCAACATGACGGAATTCACCAACTGAATTCGTCATGAAGGTAACCGTAATTAATAATGCGAAATCCGCATTTGCTCTTGAATGACAAACGGGCCGAGGATTCTGTTGAATCACATCGTGAATGTCGAATTCTATAGTCGCATGTGAGACGGTAATATTGAATGTGAAACCACATTACTACTGAATGACAAACAGGCAGGATTCACCATCTGAATCTGTCGTGGATGTCAAATTCTATAGCTATATGTGGAATCCTGACCGAAAAAGCGATGGTATTGAAAAGTGTATTTGTTTATGTATCTTACATTACTGCGATATTGTATAAAGGCATTATTTTGATGCTATATCGCAGTTTTACATATGAAACGAAAATGGAATCTGGCTTGTATAGAACCCTTAAGCATGAAAATGCTTGCGTATTTTATGTCTGTAGTACCGGAAGTGATAGACATCGAAGCAAGACCCAAGATCGAGGAGCTCGAGTCATAGAGGAGAATTCACAGATGCATGCTCCGTCATGCCGTCACTCCATTTCAAACATTCATTTTGTAAAACAGTTTGAACTCTGGATCCTTATTTTTGTAAAAGGCATTTTGTTAAATATAAACATTATGAAATCTTTTGTTAATTGTATCATTTATGCGGCTTGCCAAAAATGAAATACTTCCGCGAAATTACAAAATCTAAATGAATAAGACAAGCCAAATGTTTTGATAAAATAACGAAAATGTCGAGATAAGCAGGGCTCAGGCTTGGATCATGTCGAATTCGAGTCGAGGATTCGGTGCGACACTTACGAAAACAAAATTTAATAAAATGATAACTAAGAGATTTGATTAATGACTTTAAAAGAAATAAAGCAGGCGTCCGGGGTTTCGGTTCGGACTGCGTCGGGTCGGTGGCTCGAGGGGGGTGCGCACGGCTTTGTTAGTATTAGAGCCTGAGTTTGGGCGGTTCGACAAAGTGATTTTGAAATTGTTTGTAAATGATTTGAAATTGTTTATGACATGCATTGCATTTGCATATAAGGATAATATATTTCACGATGCGGATCTTGTGGGTCTTAATAGGATAAGCATGGATGGTTCGAGCTCCCAAAGGGTCGTAGGTGACCAAGGGGATCGTCCAGATAGTCCTGCAAGTGTGGAAGGTGGGCAAGCATCGCATGCTCCACCAATACACCAACAGGAACCAACTTGATGGGAGGAGTATGGAGATTTGATTGAGTTATCCTTCGGGAGTGATGTGATATTGGGGATGGGTAGTTTATCCCGACACGGCGATAGTCGATTGTAGAATGAAAAGTGACCTTAAGGACATGAATGTGGCAGTGAGGTTGTTTTCATCGGCGAGAGGCCAAATCACCTCTCTAATGTAATATCCTCGATACTTGAGAAAGATGGTGCGGAAAGGATGTGAAGCCTATTTGGCTTATGCGATTGATACGGTAAAGGCAAGGCCTAGTGTATCCGATATGTCCCCAGATTAGTGACTTCGGACGTATTTAGGAAGGATTGCGGGATTGCCTCCACGAGAGGAGATTGAATTTGCTATCGACGTTGTGCAGTGCCACTAGCTGAGCATCAATTCTGCCGTATGAATGGCTCCACTAGAGTTAAGGAGTTGAAATTGCGATTACGAAGCTGGCAGACAAAGGAGTTTATTCGACGAGTGTGTCACCATGGGGAGCTCCTATGCTTTTTGTTAAGAAGAAAGATGGTACACTTCGGCTATGTATTGATTATAGACAAGCCCGAACAAGTTGGTAGTAAAAGAATAAATTATCCGTTACGGAATTGATGATTTGTTCGGCCAATTGAAAGTGCAAGTATCTTTTGATTGACTTGAGATCAGGTATCATCAGTTGAAAATTAAAGATGACGATGTGCATAAAACGGCGTTTAGAACGATATGGACATTATGAGTTCCTTGTAATGCGATTTGGTATGATAATGCTCAGTGACTTTCATGGACTTAATGAATCGTGTTTTCCGACCCACATTATGTGGATCGATTTATCGTAGTGTTCATAGACGACATTCTTGTGTATTCGAAAGATCGGGAAAGTCATGACACACATCTTCGGGTAGTGTTGGAGATTTTGAGAAAAGAGCAGTTATATGCGAAACTCAACAAGTGTGAGTTTTGGATGACTGAAGTGTCCTTTCTTGGGCACATTGTATCGAAAGAAGGAATCCGAGTAGATCCAAAGAAAATAGAAGTGGTTGTCGAATGGAAGCCACGAAATATTCTGAGAAATCGTAGTTTCACAGGACTAGCGAGGTTACTCTGAGAAGATTTGTTAAGGGGTTTTCTATGATTGCAGCCCCGATGTCGAGATTGCTCCAGAAGAAAAATGTAAAGTATGAATGGAGTGAAAAATGTCAAAGAAGTTTTGAAAAGCTAAGCATTCTTAGCAGGGCTCCAGTCTTAGCTTTCAGTGAGCCTACTGATAAGAATATGTATGATTTATAGTGATGCTTCACTAAATGGACTCGGATGTGTACTAATGCAAGGAGTAAAGTGGTAGCCCCTATGTGAGACAGTGAAGCCACATGAAAAGAACTACCCACGCATGATTGCTGGAATTAGCGCAATTGTATTTGCGTTGAAAATTGGAACATTATTTATATGGAGAAAAATGTTTTATTTCGCGTCATTAAGAGTCTTGTCATTTGCCACCACAGCGAGGTAACCAAGGACAAACGGAGATGGATGGAATTGATAAAGATTATGGCTGCGTGATTGATTATCACCGGAAAAGACGATGTAGTGGTGATGCCTTGAGTAGGAAAGCGATTATAAGCGCCGGCGTTAAATACCAATTTGTCATTATCGGATGATGGTGCGTGAGTAGGCGAAATTAGTAGCGAGACCGAATTTGCTGAATCAAGTGCTAGAGGCACAAAAGAATGATGAGAAAATTTCTGCCATAATGAAAAAATTGGAGATGGTAAAGAAACTGATTTCACAGTGAATGAAAATGGAGTGTTGTATTATAAGGATCGGGTTTGTGTACCCGATGATGATGGATTGAGAAAAGCCATGCGAAGAGGCACATGGTGGATCTTTGCCTATCCATCCATTAGCACAAAAGATGTACCAAGATTTGAAAATGTCATTACGGTGAGTCAGGAATGAAAGAGATGTATCGGGTGACAAGTGTTTGGTGTGTCAAAGAGAGTAAAGGCGAGGCATCAAGTTCCTTCGGGATTATTGCGACCTATTAGAATCTGGAGTGGAAATGGAATGAATCACCATGGATTTTGTGGTTGGGTTCCTGCATTGTGGGGAGGAAGCATGACTTTCGGGTTGGGTCGTAGTGAATGGAGTCCAATCAAGTCGACTCACTTCCTACCGGTGAGGCCGATGTCGCTTGACAAGCTAAGCGGTGTATATCAAGGAAATAGTTCGGTTACAGTTCTGTATCCATTATTTGGACCGAGATCCGATGTTACTTCGAGATTTTGGGAAAATTTACCCAGAGGCCATGGGCACTCGCAATTTCAAGATGCCGTTCCACCCGCAGATCGGGATGGACAATCTGAGAGAGTGATCCAAATTTTGGAAGATATGTTAAGGAGTCAGGCGATCGACCAGAGGGAAGTTAACGACATATTCCTTCGCTGACCTAGGTACGCTTCCAATCAAGTATTTGAATGGCGCCTACGAGGCCTCCCATATGAAGAAAATGTAGAACACCGTTGTGTTGGACGGAATTGAGTGAAAGAAAAGTGATTGGCCCCGATTTGATACGAGAGACTGAAGAAAAAGTGAAAACGATTAGAGAGAAATTGAAGATGGCCACCGACAGACAGAAGTCATATACCGACATGAAGAGAAAGGATATTCGATATGAGGCTGAAAAGTGTTTTAAGCATCGTCAGCAGTTGGTGATGAGATTCGGGAAAAAGGGCAAGTTGAGCCCTAGATTTATTGGCCCATATGAAGTAATCGAAAAGTGGTCCAAGAGGTATTACTGTATTAGCATTACTCTCCCGACTGAAAAGATCCATAATGTTTTCCATGTCTCAATGCTACGAGATATGTCGTTTCTGATCCGACATGTAGTCTCTTTTTCGGAGACAATTGAGCTTAGACCGGATTTTGACATACAAGAAGAGCCAAGAGAGGTCTTAGCTCTGAAGTTGAAAGAATTGCGAACAAGAAGATTCCGTTAGTCAAAGTGTTGTGCAGAAATCACAAGATCAAGAAGCTACTGGGGAAAGTGAAGAAACGATGCAAGAGCAAGATTCACAATCGTTAATAAGGTAAATTTCCTCGAGATCTAAATTTTCTTAAGTGGGAGACTAGAACGCTTCAAAAATACTCTAGAATTTTTATAATTTATTATATATTCTGCATGAATTGTGGCAAAACTTGGTTTTTCGTGAAAAGTGATGAATTGACAAATTATGAAATAAAATGAGGAACCATGAAATTTGAGCACCAAACAAGGGAGAAATTGAAATTTGTAAGGGATATAAAATATCAAAAAAAGTGGGAGCAGAGATGGGCCACAATTAGAATTAAAACAAGTCGAATTGCAAAATTAAAGAGTCATGGGCTAGTTGCAATTTATGAAAAAGTTGAAAATATTAAAATGAAAACCAAAGCTAAATGCATTCGTCTCCAATTTCGCTTCCAAGAAACCGTGTGAGAGGAGAAGAAGGGAGAGAACAAGAGGAAGAAGAGGAAGAAGAAGGAGAAGGAGAGGAAGATCAAAACCAAGGTATGTATTCATCTTAGGATCAAGTGTGTTTTGATTTCCTAAGGCTTTGTTTTGGAGAATGGTCCTCTCCTTGTCTAGGTTTTGTGGAAGAGATAACACAAACCTTAATCTTGTTGAGGTGTTGTGGGTAAAACCCCACGGCCAAGAAAAACATGGAATCCTCCCTTCAGGTTGGATTTACTGGCTTAATCGCAAAGAAAAAGGGTCAAGTTAGAACAAAACCCTAATAAATTGTAGCTTGGTATGTGTATAGGTTAAGACCTATATTAGAATGGTTTAAAGAAATTCATAATAGGTCTTTGAAATAAGAGAAGGATTGAATGATAAATTGAGTAGAAAAAGAGATCATAAGATGAATTTGAAGTGGTCTTGAAGTATTTATGAGGTATAGAGTTGATCGGAGTTGAAACATATGGAAAAATGTGAGAAAAACACACATTCGGCACTGAGAGTTTCTACCGGTAGAAGGTTCCACTCTAAGACAACTTTGATTCTCGGGGTCATTTTTGGCCAAGTTCTACCAGAGAAGTTAAGTTGTACCGGTACAACTTGTTCTGGTTTTCCTGTTTTGACCAGTTTTCGTATTTTGGCCATAACTTCCTCATTTCTTATCCGATTTCAGTGATTCAAGTGGCTACGTAAAATAGACTTCAAGGAGAACCAAAATTAAAAAGAAGGCATCGTCAAATTCTGATCCTATGATCTAAAATTCACTCCAAAGTGAAGCCATGTGCAAGAAAAATTCTGCATCAGCTTTGGACATAGAGTAGTCCGGGGTTGTTTCTGAACTTAACTTGAGTTTCGGTGCCCGAATTGGTGATTCCAGTTGGAATAGAACCCCAGGCACCTAAGTAAATGAGTACAAAGGCCTAAAGTCACCATGGAGTTAAGACCCCGAAAATTAGTAATACAAACTGTTCCCAGTTTAATCCCAGAACCGACTACTTGGCACATGAAAATGCCATAACTTTAGTTTGATAATCCGACAATGATTCCAATTCCTAGCAAAGTGTAGACTCATAGATAATAAGAAATGTATCTGTCAAAAGCGCACTCATACCGGGAGCCGCCGAGGCAGTTAATCCATTTAGTACGTATTATTTGCATAATCACTAAGAGTGAATGAATTGTATTTGACTAGGTGCGGGTGAAGACGACAACCTGGCCTAGGATTGACACCGAGAAAGAAACGGAATCGATAATTGGTCTGTTCTATACCCGTTCTCTATTCTTTGTTTGTTCTATACTTGTTCTCTATTCTAGTTTGTTCTTATTCATTCCTTATTTTCATATTGTTCTCTATTTGCGACATATACATATATATTGATTCGAATGATTAGTATTTGAAATGCTTGATAAATATTGTCATGAATGCGTGTATTTGAGCTACGTTTAATTTATTGCATAAAAGTAAATTGATTTGAACCGCTTATTGATTGGATCGAACATGACCTCAATTCACCAACTCGAATTCGCCGCGAAGCTGCAACCGTGACCACACACGCGAAATCACATCGCTATCGAATGACAAAACGCACGATTCACCAACCGAATCCGCCGTGAATGTCGAATTTATAGTCGCATGAGACGGTATTATTGAATGAACCACATTACTAATGACTGACAAAATGTGCAAGATTCACTAACTCGAACTGCTGCGGGATGTCAAATCTATAGCTATATGTGGAATCACAACCGAAAAAAAGAAACGATGGTATTGAAAAGTGTATTTGTTTATGTATCTTTACATTACACCGAGTATTGTATAAAGGCATTATTTGATATATGCATGATTTATATGAACGAAAAATGGAATACGTGAATCGTATAGAACCAATTAAGCATGAAAATGCTTAGCGTATTGTTTTATCAACGCGCAGTACCGAAAGTGATAGACATCGGGCAAGACCTAAGATCGAGGAGTCCAGAGTCATAGAGAAGGAATTACGGAGTGCGTTCATATGCATTACTCCATTTCTTTCAAACATTCATTTTGTAAAAAACAAGAACTCGGATCCTTATTTTTGTAAAGGCATTTTGTTAAATGTAAACACTCGAAATCTTTTGTTAATTGTAAATGCTTATGGGCTTGCCTAAAATGAAATGCTTCCGCCGAAATTACAAAATCTAAAATGAATAAGACAATAAATGTTTTGATAAGATAACCGAAAATGCCTGAGTAAACCGCCCTGGCTGATCCGCCAATCAGTCAAGCTCAGACTCGGTCACGACACTTTGAAAACAAAAAATTTAATAAAAATGATAACTAAAGAGATTTGATTAATGACTTTAAAAAAAATTAAACGAGCGTCCCCGGGGTTTCGGTTCTTACTCGCCAATCGGGCCTGGCCCGGTCTGGGTCGCCACATAAGATCCGAAAAGAAAGCTCCTTTCCTTGATTAGATCTCAGCTTACATGAGATCAAGATCATTCCTCCAGACCAAGAAGAGATCTCTAATTTATTAAATTGATAAATCACTCAACCCTTCTCAAACCATGAGTAAATTGAGGATTTATCTAAGTAATCTTTCAGAGCTAATTAGTTCTTCAATATTAGTCTAGCATACCCCCAAGTGACTAATCTATGCTTTCAGGAATCGCCATCTCTATATCACTCAGAGGGCCTCTTGGAAATCAGAGCCAGACGATAGTCCTTTCATGGGTATTAGCTACTAAGATTGGGAATAATTAATTTCACAACATCACCATCCAAATAAATTCAAAACCCTCAACTTAGGAATTTCTTCTTCATCGCGCGCAAAAGACCATAACTAACATCGATCTTTCCCAAAGATAAGTTGTATTCTCTCGAAAATCGGATCACAAGATAATCGAAATACCGACGTGAGGCCTCCCATCAGAATCGCAGAATCAATCAAGAAATGAGTTCCAGCCTTTTTGTCGAGTTCATCAATTCAAATAGTAATCGTGAATGAATTTCGTGATTTAAATTCAACTCTCAAAACTTCTGAACACCCCATCGTTTCAGATCAAGTAAACAAATTAAGCAAATTCTAAGTTAAATCTAATCTACGAAGAAAAGAAAAATAAGAAAAATAAAAGAAAAGAAAAATATATATAATACAAAAGAGTCTTTAGCTCCCCAGGTACTCTGGTTCGTCAGATGCTAACTGATTTCCTCGCTTTCCGCAGTCGTTTCTATTTATAGAGCCTTAAAAGTTTGGGCCCTAAAATTGAGGTTATGTGTGAATCCCTAAAAATTATGGCCCAGATTTGCCTTCTCCGTCAGCGACTCCAGAAGTCAGGTCGCGACGCAGTTTTATGTCTTCGCTGCGGCGGCGCGCCGCTTCGTCGCGACCAAGATCTTCAGGCTCTTCTCGCTTCCGCCATGACAACGTATTTTTATTGTGACAATATTCGCATTCTCGTCACCTGCGTCGCAACATCGATAATCATGCCGCAAATACGCTCAGCGCGTTCTTCGTGAAGTTGCGTCAGAACCGCCGCGTTATGACAAAGATTCTCTATTCCGCTATGCCGCAACATTGTCTCAGATATCTGCATTTCCGCCACTACCAGAAAAGTCCGCCGTGATAGAGGTTTGTTGCCACCGAGCTTCTGACTTTACTGTAGCTTTGTTCTGATGCTATGGTTACGACTTAGTGTCGCTAACATTTACCGCTGGCGACAAGACTCTTCCGTGTTTAAATTTTCCATTTGTTCTGTCATGAATTCGGGCTTATGTCGACAAAACTTCTTTGCATTGTGTTGAAATCTTTGTCACGACCTAGAAAAGTCTGTCACGACCTCGTTTCTCTCTGTTCAACTTATTTCTGTGTTGCGACATTGAGATCCATGTCACGACATAGACTTATCTCCTCAGCTTGAAGTATGTTGCAACGTTGGGTTCCTTTTTGCTTCGCGACCGTGCCGCCTTTCAACAAGTAAACGCCACTGGGTCAGCGACATAATTTTCATTGCGACTCGAACTTCTTCTTCACGCCCTCTTGTCTCAACCGCCTCCCTCCAGTGTTGCAGAATGTTGTCACATTGCAGTAGATTCCCGGTCGCGACATAGATTCTGCCTTATGATATTTCATTATGTCGCAACATACTGATCTTTGTTTCAGCTAGCTTCTTCCCATTTCTGGTCGCGACATGTTGTCTTTTGTTGAGACATAGCTCATCTACCAATTTTTAGATCTTATGTTGCAACACATAAAATATTGTTGCGACTTAGTTCTCTAGCCATTTGCTTAGACGTTTGTCGCGACAGAGACTATTGCAATTGCTGTTTTTATCTTCTTTCTTACTGGAAATCTCTCATTTTTTAATTAACTCCTGCAAAACATAAAGTTTGTAAATATTCCATAATTTGGCATTAAAACAGCTCTGAAAAATACTAAAAACAAGCCAGAAAAATGGATTAAAAATAGACAAGTTTAAGACTCATCAATACCTCTACAGTTTGTTTATCCATGTGCTCACTGATCTTTTTGTTTATTATATGTATCTACAAAGGCCTTTGTTTACTATGCATTTCATAGGGTTTCTTTGTTTACTATGTATCTCTACATGGGCTTATCGTTTACTATGTGCCTCTACAAGGACTTATCGTTTACTATGTACCTCTACAAGGGCTTATTGTTTATTATGCGCCTCTATTAGGGCCTTTTGTTTATTATATACCAATACAGGGGCTTCTCGTTTACAATGTGCCTCTATAGGGCTTCTCGTTTATTGTGTGTTTCTATATGGGCCTTTTTCCTTATTTGTTCTTCTCTAGGAGCATTAAAATTTGCTTGTGTTCACCTATTTCGGAGAATTATGTCTTTGAGCCAATAGGTCTCCCACGCTTTAGTTGTGTTTTAGATTCATTTACTAATTGTCATACAAGGACATCAATCCATACAATATATTTAAAATTTTGATATGTGGCTTCTCGCTACTTTCCTTATTAATGAATGCATTTGCAATCGGTCATAAAAGTTTTTGCAAATGTTGATTCTTTGAACTTCTAGTTTACATTTTTATATGAGGATCAAGATGAGACATCATAGATGCATTCAAGTAATTTATTGTCATTCTTTAATAATCGACTTTTCTTCTCTTAATGGTGGGAACATAATCTTATTAAAATTATAATCCATAAAGCCAACAAAGCAACACATGAGTCTTTAGTAGGCAAAAAAATCTTATGGTTCTTTAATGGATGTTCTTGTGAATGTTTTATAATTCATCTTATTATTGGAGACCAAATTGACCTAGCCTGTCATGCCAAAAAATAAAAATCTTTGAGTTGTTGAATTTCTAATTTACAACATATGACTTAATAGACTTCATGTTTGCTCTTCTAGAACCTTCAATTAAATTTGAAGTACCAAAGATGGTACTTACACTGACACTTGTTAGTGTTAAATTGAAAAATATTTTATCTCGAAGAATAGTGTGAGTGGTTGCATAATCGACAAGACTTACATGACCATCATTCATCTTGAAACTTAACAATACATAAATTTAGATAAAAACATAAATATGAATAACAATATGATATTTTTATTAACTCAAAAGAAAATATATAACATTATTCAATATCGATGCTTTGCAAAGTGCCGATAAATGTTCGGGGCATACTACAGGTATGTAATAATTGATGTCCTTATATATAACATCTATAATAATTATTCTCATGATTCTTTAAAGGTTTATCTCATATACAATTTCAATTTTACCTCAGTAATAATCCACTTCTGGTGGTAAGACTTTTCCTTTCTCCAAGGATTTGAGGGATTGTGACCAAGACAAATCCTCATCTATGCTTATGAATTTGAGATGATATTGCATTCGCTTAAATTAATCAATTCAAACCCAATTGGACTAGATTGATGACTTTTTCATCAAAACTTCAATAGTTTACTTAGTATCAAAGATTCCAAGATAGACGATTCTTTCTCCAAATATCAAATGTCATGATCTCGAATTTTTGTGAGATTTGACATTATGAACAAACTTTTGATATATGACAAAATAATGAGAATAAAGTATATGATAAATTGATAAAAATAATAAAGATTTTGACTTATAATCAAAATAGATAATTTTTTTCCAGCTTTTGATAATATACAATAAAATCAAAACTAATATAAAAAATTTAAATTTAAATAGCCTTGAGATCGTAAAATTACTTTTAGAGTGCAATTCCGCGCCTGGAGCACGCGTCAGAAATCAAAGAAAGTATGAAGAGAAATTCAAAGAAAGAGGAATGAATTTTATTTTCTTTACTTCGTTATATTAAACAGAAATAGGAGAAAACTATTTATAAGTATTGGGGTACCCAAATCTGCATCTAATCTCACTTTTGAAGGCAACTAGTAGTTACTTTACAAAGGTGGCTAACATTCATTCTAGAAATTGATTACCATTCACATTTTTCTCTTATAACAATTTATATTTATTATTAAAGTTGAATTCTTAATTTAAATCATTTTCAAAGAAGCATCTTCCATTATTTATTGTAATTTAAATTTAATCACTAATAAATATTTTGTTGTTAATTTTTGGGAACTATAAAAGAGATGGTTCCTGCTTTTTTTTTTTTTTTTTTTTTTTGAAAGGGTTCAGAATTTGCTCTTAATCATTACTTGCCCAACCATGTAATCCAACCCAGAAATTGTAATAGAACTTTACCGTCCCTACGATCCTCTCGAATCAGACAGAAAGATTAATCCTGACATAGACAGACTTAAAAGATCCCGCTTCATGCTCCCACTGTGTCTGCTTAAGACACCCCATACCCTCAATAAAAAAAAAAATCTTCATCGGGCGCAGCTGACCTTAAAGTCCTAAAAAGAGGAGGGGTTTCGAGTTCGTTTCCGAGTTTTAGTGAGGATAATTTACTATATTATAACAAAATACTTAATTGTAAAAAAGAAAATATCATTTCAAAAAAATTTTCTCTTGTTTTTCAAATTTTCTATGTTGCCCACTTTTCAAAAAAAAAAAAAAAAAATTCAGAAAAATAAAGGACACACATATACTGAAACTCTTTCACATACTCTTTTCAACAAAGGACCTCCGACAGGAGCAAATTGATGTGGAGATCCTTTGTCCAGTATGTGAAAAAGGCCTGGAATCGGTTTTACATGTTTTTACACAGTTTCTCTTCGCCATAGACTGCTGGACAGCAACTCAATTGAATTGTCGGTGGGCCCTTCATTCTCAATTATGGAGTGGGTAATGGGTATCCCACCTCCTTGCACAAAATGACATTGAATCAAAGACACTATGTAGTACGATTCTCTAGGCATTATAGAGGAATAAGAATGAAGTGTTATGGAACAATAAAAAACAAAGGTACATGAGTCTACTAAACTTCACAACCTCTTTCTTATTTCAATGGCAATTTGTACAGTCGATATCCCACGTTGGAGACCTACCCTGGGTAAGAAATGGGGGATTGGTTTGGGACATGCCACAACCAGGTTGGATTAAATGTAATACTGATGGAGCTATCTTTCCTCAAATACGTAAGATGGGATATGGATGGGTCATTAGAAATGCCATGGGCCAGATGACTGCGACAGTAGTAGAAGTTATACAGGTCCTATGGATGCCGCCATAGCCGAAGCTATCTCGGTTCACGAAGCACTAAGTTAGCAGAAAAACAGTTCTTTCAATTAGATTGCTTGAAGACAGATTCACGTAAGTATATCAGGCCATCAATACTCAAACCTCTACTCCAAATTACTTTGGTCTTACTGCTAGATGGCTGCATGCAAATACATGCCTCAAAAGCATGCTCGAATGTAATGTGTCTTTTGTAAGGAGATCAGCGAACAACGTGGCTCACCCCAGCCTGTGCTCTTTGTTCTTATGCTGATATCCAGGTTTAGAGTTCATCTCCTCCTCCTTTATCTATGAGCAATTCTCTTTGCCTAGCAATAAAAGACCATCTTTCCTCAAAAAAAAAAAAATCATATATTCACATACTGATATTTTATGTTTATCCATTTTAAATTATAAATATTTTAAAATAATAATGAACCAAAAAATTGTGATTTAAATACAAATTCTTTTTAAAAAATACTTATATATGAATCCTGAAATGGCAACATCAGGCTTTTTAATTCTTTAATCACAGTAGGTGCAACAACTCAGACGCATTCCTTCAATACCAAACACTAGACCTTTACCTCACTCTGGAAACCATCCACACCGACCACACTCAACTTTCAAAGCCCTACAAATTCAATCAAATATATTCTCCCCCAATTATTATGGACTTGTTGTATATTGAATTCCTAAGATTCCTCCCCCAACTCCCAACCACCACCATTGGATTGAAAAAGTAATTAATCGTTGGTTGATGACAGTTTAGAAACTTGACACATCATAACTAAATTAATATTTAAAATGACTTATGAAAGGAATCGTTGATGTTTGACAAATCGTTTTAAATCTTGATTTTTACTTAAATTATATGGAAGAAACTTGCAACCGTGCAAGCTAAGCCAACTGATTTTTTTTTTTTTTTTTGCTTGTTAAACAATTTTAATGCCAGCCTTTTGTTTATTTGTTCAAGGAAAGCTGCCACAGCATTCAAATAAGTAAACCAAATAAATATAATTTGAAAACAAACAAATATTTACACAACTTAGAAAATATGAGCTTCCATACAATTGCGTTGGATTTGACCATTCAAAAAGAGGCAGGACTTAACCGCGTCAACTTGGAAAATGTGAGCTTCCATACAATTGCGTTGGATTTGACCATTCTAAAAGAGGCAGGACTTAACCGCGTCACAGCAACGTGACACAATTGATTCACCGCAACCTTTAACCGCCAACCGGTCAAAACGGTCTTTGCATACCATAACGACGTCAGCGCTCAGCGTCCCACCAGGTCTCTCCGTCGCATCCCGTTACGTTTCGTAACGGTGCGCTAACGTTTCTCATGTCCCCCACCGTTAACTCTCCCGTTACGTCATCTCTGACATAGACCTTCTCGATGCCGCCTGTTCTGACGCTCACCCTCTTTCCAATTTGTGGTCTCCACTCGGCGAACATCGCCGGGATCTGACGTCCGACTCGTGTCCCACTCAATGCCGTCACTCCTGGCATTCGTTATCGCCGATACCATCATTGCGCCGGCGACGACATCGACACTGCCGGAAACCTACATGTCCCGCCAAGCAATGAACTTATGTTGAAATCCTTATTCAAATCGCTAATGGAAATAAAACTGCCGCAGGAGTTATCAAAGGACAAGCCGTCCCAAAGTTTGACTACGCTCTTGCCGTTAGTCCACTCCGACAGAGAGAGAAGATCTCCGATGCTCCGACGCGTCCGGAGATTCGTTTTGCCACTTTGCGGTTCATCTTCGCAATAACCGACACGGGCATTTTGTTCATCCTCCATTAGAGAAATAGATCTGGCGGCGTCATCGTCATCCGAGGAAGCCGACGCGCATGTGTCGTCGTCTTCGCTGTCACTGAACTCGCCGTCGTCAGGCTCTGAGAGCAGCGGTTGTGCTGCTAAAGAAGTATGTTTCCGCAACCTTATGATCAAAATTTTGATTCTATGGATTACGCTCGTAAAAGTAGCGAGCAGTGCAAGTATTAAAGCTCCCCATTTCCATAAACTATATTGTCGAGAAATTTGAGAGAAATTGGGAGAAGGCGAGAAAGGACAGATGGATCATCGAAATGACTCATTCTACGATCATCGGGATTTATCGCAGCCAAATTTCAGCACAGGCCAGAAAAAATAAAAGGCTTGAATGAATGAAGCTCAGCTAGCGAAGGAAAAAACAGAGCTTGTGAAGAAGAAAAAGAGTTGTTGCGGAGAGGAGGGTTGCAAAGAGGAGGATTGGGGGGTTTTTAACAGCAAAGAGAAAGAGAATAAGATTAAAATAGGGGATGCTGAGATGGCGGATAATGATTGGAAAGTGGAGAGAGTATCTGGGTCCACGTCAGAAAAGGTGGCGGGACTTTGGGAGAGCCTGGCTGGGTCGAGGAGATTAGGACGGTTGAGTCAGCCAATACAGCAGATGGTGATAATAAATAAATAATAATAACAGCCCTAACAATAGTATTTCGGGTCATCGATGAGTCAGCTGTCAGAAGGAATAGATCTCAGCCGTAGGTTCCCCTCTGGGTCTGTCCAGACTCAAGTGTCAACCAACTTCTATTTCAGTATTTTTGTGGTGGGCGGAGCGGAGTTATAAGGAGGGTTCCACCATCCAGATTTGGACACGTGGTTGCACCTCATCGCATCTCTCATCACATGGTTCCACCACTTCTAGGTGCTTCTCTCTCCTCTCCTCTCCTCTTTATTTGAACACCCGATTCTTTTTAAAACCTCCGGGGGTGTGGACTGTAGCGTGCGGCTGACTCCACCATCTTCCCCAAACAACGCCACGCCTGTCTTTTGCGTTCTTCACACGTGTCCTGCAGTTTATGGATCAAATTGAATAGAAATGCGTCACTATGCTTATCCATGTTTTTTAAACTCAAGTCCATATCCATGTGCTTTATATATTATGATTACCTATATTACTTTTCATATAATAAAATGTGGGGGGTTTTTGAGGGTTTTTATCCATATTTTAAAACTCGGATGATGATTGAACTGAAAAAATTATTAATTCATAATTCATTAATTGAATTGACGATCGAATCGTAATTAAATCGCGACGCCATGTTAAATAATTAATATATCATTAAAATTAAAAATAATTATAAATGAGTTTAATCGACGGTTTAATAGTCGATTCTATCGATTCAATGGTCGATTTGATCGATTCAATTGACGGTTCGATCGATACAAAGAAAAACGATTTTAATATTTAAATCGACTCGAATATGATGTCGATTCACAATCTAAATCCGATTTCCATTTTATCGGTGAAAATGGTATTGATGTTGATTGAGGTGTCAATGGGAGGCCTCAAGGCTCCACCGTTCTCGAATATGCCCAAAATAAACTAAGAGAAAATATGTGACAAGTGGGCTTTTGGGTTCTTTTTTTTGGAGTCTGTGTAAGATGGGTTATCATTACTTAAACCTATATTTATGGTCTTTATCAAGTAAGGATTTTTTTTTTAAAATGTTGTATTTCAATATACTTCAATCTTTATGATCATTGAATCCTCGATTGAACTTGAAAAATATCTTATTTTTTGCGTACATATTCTAAATATTTAAATTAGTTGGGTACACATACAAAGTCCCAAGTGAATTAGAGAGTGAAGGAATACAAATTAATCAACGTGAACAATATCTAATTTGTATGAAGCCTTTTGAGAACTAAAAACAAAATCACAAAATCACGAGGGTCTAAAGACAAAATGAACAATTTCATGCTATTATATGAAAAAAGATATGTGCACATTGAATTTGATCAATTCTCTTATATCATATGTAAATAAAAGGGATATAGCTGAATAGCTTAAGCACTTGTGACATCCATCAGGGAAAAATAAAAGGTTTAAGAAAATAGTTGAAAATATTTGTTGATATTATTATGAAACAAAACAAAAGGTTTATTATGAAAATGTGTTACTTGTCCATTTTCACGTACATCACAAGAAAGACTATTCATCTCATGGTTACCTTCTTAAAATCATAGGCAAATAAAGATCAAGGATAATATTATTTATTTATGCTTTGTTTAAGTTCCATGAATTTATAATTTTAAGTTCTCCTACATAAACAGCCTTGATTGATCATTTGGTGTGGGTGTGTTTTTATTTTTCTCAAAAAAAAAAAAAAATTCAAGTTCATGATTTGAATCTATACTCAAAACGATATATACGGTAGGAGGTTATGAACATTCTAAAGGTTATCATGTATGGTGATAAAAGAAGAGGTCATTGTTCACGTAACAATCAATAGAAGAAGTTAACTTGTGAAACTAGTGAAATGTTTACGTGGATGAATACTACAAGAAACAGAGGAGTGAACAATTTGGTAAAGACCCATCCAATAATTATTCCAAATAAGTCAATTCGGTTGCTCAATTATTGGTTGGGTTGCTTCTAATGAATTGAGTGGGCTATAATCTAATATAAGGAATACGGGAATTTTTGCTGCAATCAACCTAAACGTATTATAAAAGAACGTTAAATATAATTAAAATTATATATATATATATATATATATATATATAAGATATAGCAGTTATATATATATATATATATATATATATATATATATATATATATATATATAAAGATAGCTTTTATAAACTTAAAGAATTAAAATAGTAGATAAAAATAATATATTTGATTTTTAATTATTTTTTTCTATTTTATATTCCTTTGAACTTTTCAAAAATCAATGTGAACATAGCTATGCGTATCTTAAAACATATATTATCTTTTTCTTTCTTTTTTTCAACTAAAAACATATATTATCTTAAAATTTAAAGAAAATGTTTGTTTTTTGCTTTCGTATCGTAATTGAAAATTTGGTCTCGATCTAAGAATGCTGTTGTGCCTAAACCTAAGCCTAGCGAATAAAGCTCCAAAATAAAGCTGATCAAACCATTTCCATATAAAACCATAGAAGAAGTTTAGAGATATTTATGAATTTTTTTGGTAGTTAAAAGAAGCATTATTAGAGTGCGCAGGCGGTACAATTACGCAATGGACATGAATATTTCGCAATGCTCCACAATGGAGATGTGGAAATAATTCTATGACCAAGACTCCACACCCGAGATATTTAAGGAGCTTCGATGAATGCTTTCCTAATTTAAAGACATGAATACATTTTGTAAAGTTTATAGAGCTGAGAAATTAAGACTTAGATAAAGAAGTTATTTACGCTTTATGTTAAGTATAATGCACGTAAGAAACGACAATTAATCAACCAACCAACCAATCAATCAATCAAAAAACAAATCAATCGACTCAATGTCAATAAGTAAATCCTAGCTTTCAACAAGATTTCAGCAATTTCAACATTCTGATTGGCAAGTTTTATTCAAGATTATCAAGTTTTCAAGCACAATACTATTTTGCGCAACTAATGTTTACTTCACACTTCAACATTCATTGCAAAGATATTCAAATCTAACAACTTTCAGCACCATTTCATTCCTAAGGAAATCTAACACTTTTTTTCAGCAATTAATTCATGCCAGATTTCCATTTGTACGTTTTCCACTTTGATTATGAGGAACTATCAAGGAAACCAAGGAACCTATATAACTCGATTAAAGTTTGATCTTACAAGTTATTACAGTTTGAAAACACTTTGATTTCTTGGCACGTTCGCATGCTTATATTTTGTATGTTTCGTGTAGATTCAAAAATCACCATAACATATTTTTGACACATTCGATGGGACCCATCTTTGTGAAACATAGCTCATGGACACATCTTTGCGAACATCCGGCGGACTATTCTTCGCCAAGACGCCACCAAAATCGAGAAGTAAAACCATTCAAGTCTCAAGACTCAAAAAAAAAAAAAAAAAAAAGATTCGATGCCTGTACAACACAAGAAGGACTCGTTTCTAGCCACAGGAACACCTGAGAAATATACATTTTCTCCAAGAAGAATTTGCATTAAACAACCCATTCAGATAACTAGCATGCATAGGTAATATAAATGATGATGATATTCATCTTCCTAATGTTGTTGAGTTTCAAGCAATGATTGAGAATCTATAGAGATTAAATGCATTGATTTGGACAAGAAGCATGCATAGGTAATATAAAGTTTTTGGCGTTGTTGTTGGTGATAAGTTTTTGTGTTGATATTGACAGCAGCGCACTTAGATATTACTTTGGATCAATCTTTATATTTTATTTTATTATTATTATTTTTATTGAATTTTATTCATTTTACATTAGTACTTGTGACTTGGTCTCTATTGTTGTTTGTTTGTGTGTTTCAAGAGATTAATTTGCATGCATACGAAGACAAGGTCAAGGCGAACTAGTTCCTTTTGATCTCGAGCCAGAGAGAACCGCAAATAGATTACATAGAGGGCAAAGATAAGCACAAGTTTAAATCACAATGGATCCTTTAACCGAGTTGACAAATTCATTGGCTCTCCTTAATCAACAACTAGGAATAAGGCAATGGCCAATGAGTATCAAAACTGATAAAGGTGATTTTCACATGTGTATATAAAATTATGTAGAAAAATATAAAAAGAGCGCTTATTCTGTGCAAGTATATGTTTGTCAAGTAATACAGTGTACGAGATGTACAAAGATCGATTCATAGGGAAAATAGGGATGCTAAGTACCAAAATTATACACTTAATATTAAACTGGCCAAAGATGGTTTAAACAAGAAGAACTAAGTTACTGAAATCTAAATCTAACTAATTAAACTATGCAACTAAGGGATGCCAAGAGTTGATAAAATCCTAGGGTATTTGGTGCAAGTGAATAATCCTTCTATATCTAAGTCAAAATTTCATTCTATTGTCTCTTGAAAAAGCTTCAAAGGCGACTCTTGCCTATTTAATTATAAGTCTCTCAAGGTCGATAACTCACCAACTAACACTAGTCTTTGCTTCTCAAATTAATCCCAAAGATTAGAGAGATGCTTTAAGACCCAAGAATCTCACACGCCTCCTAATTACCGATGATTTATACACCACCTAGCTAATTAGGTTAATTCAACTATGTCTAATTCTCTACTCCCTTCTCAAATCTCGTAGAGAACCACTCACCATATCGACAATTAAACCATGTGAATAATAATCAATCACGAATCATCAGATGATAATACAGCAGAATAATAGAAAATAAAATCAACTTTTATATATAAGATCCATGTCTAAAATACAACCAAAACCCTAGATCTACAAATTTAAAACATGATAGAGGTTTGATACATCATAAACTTAGGATAAAACATGATAAAAGAGAAAGAAAAACTCTAATGATCAAAATGATGGCAAGTCTCGGATTTTCTGCCACAAATCTCATGATCTTCTCCCAAATCTTCAACAATAGCTCCAAACCTTCTCCTTGGTCCCGAAGTGTGGACAAAGTCCCTTTCTCCAAGCCCTAGCCGTCTCCCTTTTTTTCCTTCGAGTTTGAACTTTAAAACCCACAATTATGGGCTCAAAATAGGATAAAAATCCACCCAAAACCAACCCCAAACATCGTGATGTCGTTTGGCAACGTCGCGATATTGGGATGCTGCATTTCTACAGCTCTCTGCAACGTCACGACGTTGGAACGTCGTGACGTTGCTGTAGTTTTCCTGTTTTTGGACCAACTTCTTAAAACCATTACTTTATCATCCGAACTTCGATTTGGGTGTTCTTGGTACCGTTGGAAAGCTCTTGAAGTGTAGAATCTGGATAAGGCTAGGAAAAACACTTTAGAAATTATTATAAAGACCGAATGTACAAAATGCTCCAACTGGTCACTTTGAGTTTCTTCTTCTTCCTTCAACTACCAAGAGTCATAACTTGATCATTTAAGTCCAAATGGAGTGAATACGGTATATTTGGAAAGCCCGAGAAGTATCCTATCCATCCATATAAAGGACAGGTTACTTGAGATCATCTTGCGCTTGAAAACAAATCACAAGAGTTGCTACTACGCATTGCTTAATCACAAGTTGACAGAAAGATTGCATCACTGTATTTATATGATAAAACTACTAAAAATATAAGTAAAACATAGGGACAAAATGAGTATAAAGTATACTCATCAAGTCTCAAGATTCGCATTCGATGTCGTTACTAAATAATAAGAAGGACCTGCTCAAATCATGGTGGAACAATTTGTTTCTCTTAGAAGAATTTGCATCAGACAACCCATTTGGACAAGAAGCATGCATAGGTAATATAAATGATGATGATATTCATGTTTCTCATGTTGTTGAGTTTCAAGCAATGATTGAGAATCTATAGAGATTAAACGCATTGATTGGACAATGTTTTGATGAAAAAACAAGCTGTCGCTGTAGGCTAAGTCTAAACAACCCAAAGTTCTTTCTGAGAAACTAAAGCCAAGTTGGAGTATGCACAAGCCTTGATAGATGAAGCTAATGAACATACCAGAAAAGCATTCGAGCGAATTAAAGCTAATGCTGCAGAGTGAGAAGGACAAGCTCAGGTACAAGAGACTATCCTGAAAGCAATCTCAAAGATGCCCGGACAACAGAGATCATAACTGACTTCTCGATTCATCAAGCAACAAGCTAATGAGATTCAAGACACTATCTATTGATCTCGGGGAAGCCCTGCCGCTTTAGGAAGCAGGTGGACCTCACCACTCTCCTAAACAGGTTGAAAATTGATATCTTCTGCCCCATATGAGAGAAGAGGGAAGTTCAAAAAATTCCAATGGAGAACATCCTAATCCTACTAGGACAATGGCTCCTTAAAGGGTATATGCTAACACTCAAGGAACAAAATATCGCATCACGAATATATTCATATTTCTGATTAGCTGATATATCGTAAAGATTGGTAACATCGTGGATATTTTTTAAAAAAATATCAATAAAGCGAAAATTAATAAAGTACTTGAAATTCATGGAAATACTTTGTCGACTATGTTACATAAATAAGCAAATATATACTGTTGAAGACGATATTCATTATAATTTATCAAGAAATTACATTATAATAGTCATTTAAAACCAAAATGAAGACCGATGTGACTCAATTACATTATTTGATGAAGGATCCCATCTTCGACGGCGACAATATTCATCAAGCAGCATTTATATTTCGATACCGATTGTAACTTTAACATGTCATGCATAAATGTTCGACTTCTACCCACAACCTCCATGGATGCGAACTCGTGGTTCACCAATATGCTCGCTTGAAATCTCGTTGCATTTGGATATGGAATTCGGGATGACATTCAGGATCATGAGGATAGTTAATCATTTCATATTCTTCACTAATGGAACCTGAAGGATGTGACGAAGGCTGACCATAACTCATTGTATAAGGAGGAAATATGTTCCCCTCATTCGATGAATCACTGAATTTAGTTCCAGCACTCATGGACTCAAAACTGGCCGAAAACAAATCTTCATCAGATGGTGTCATCCTTCGTTGTCTTCCTCTATACGACTTCCAATCTGGGCCCAATATCGACCAAATTTTCTCCTAAACTCAGGGTCTTCATCTTCAGATAGCATGGGTGAAATCATCTTCACAGTGGATCGTTCAATGATATCGACTATAAGCGATTCGCAATATCCCCACCATCACTTCTAAAATCACTACCATCATCGGGTCCCCTCCTCTCAGCCATCATATAACCCGTAGTGTAAGTATAAGAAAAACTTGGTCTACTACTATGTTCAACACTTGAATCAAAAGAGGGCCGACAAGTAACAGCAGGCTAAAATGAGTCACTCGTGTCTTGACTAAAACTTTCATTATGAACTTCTTTAGATAAAACCCGCTCAACATTAACACCTGCTTCTCGAACATGTGCAGCAATTTGTGGATCAAGATTTCCATCATCATCATCTAAATGAAGGGGTCTAACTCATTGAAATAGTTAATTCTCCTATTTTTCACCAAATTCAGCTAAAATTTCAAGTAAATTGAGAAAATTATTTTCTGGAACTTTATCGATCTCTGCCTCCATATCATGATCTTTAGTTTCATGTTGTAATAAAAACCAATTGTTTGGAGCCATGTGGGCAAACTGATTTCTTTGTTTGGTATGGATTAGAGCAAATGTGCTCCAATTTCTTTCACACGCTGAAGATGATGTGGTTTGGGAAAGAACCTTTAAGGCCAAATTCCTTAATGTTGGAGCGTGATTTCCACACAAAGACCATCATTCAACTGCAATAAAAATTACTTATATTCAATAAATAATAATAAAATAGTTAAGGAATTTGCTTTTAATGAGAAATTTAACACTCACTGCGAACTATTTTTATCTTGAGTGACAAGGTCGCCGATCACCAAATCATTTTTTTGCATCCTAATAGTATAAACTATGAATTCAGAATGTCAAAATATCTAAAATAAAAATCAATCGAATTGAATCAATTAATTAGAATTAGAAACTTATTAATTTACCTAATTTCCAAAATTACAAAGGCCTTCAGCATTAGGATCTAATTTAGAAAAAAACGCCATGAATAGCTTGAAGTAGCTTAGGGTCACAACCAACTCCAGGTCTATATTCAAATTTTGGATTTAGATAGTGTGTCGTAAATAGTTATTGAGAATTAGTATGCGATAATAGAAACATAATATTATTAAATGTGAATATTAGTGAAGAGGATATTAATTAGTTACCTGCTGCATGAAGAGGATGTTTAAGGGTTCTATCCCAACGATTTGTGATGATATGTTTCACCCACTCTTTAGCTTTGAGTCGATCTAAATTTGCCTTCATTAGCCGAATCAACTTGCAGACAAATGACATGGTTGAGACGACTTCTGAATCAACAATGCGAAACACTGTGTACAGTGCCTCATAGATGGATACTAGCTTCTCCACCTTTTCCCAATATTCATGATCAAACATGAGCCTTTCAACCTCATTTACAACTTTTGTCCAGCTAAGCTTGTGATATGCCCATTCATTACTAATAAAGACTTTCTTCAAACACTTTTAGAAGACCGCCAAGGGCAATATAGTTCGTCGCCAATTCATTGCTCCCTGGGATGTAACGAATTCCACCGCAAACCTTTCGCATTTTTACAAGCAAGAAACCATGATTGTAAATGAAGTTGGTTATCTTTTGGGCATTCTTGATCAACCGAGCAACATTATTCCTTTTACCAATGTCTTCAAACATTAAGTCAATGTAAGCAGCCGCATACAGAGTCCAATATACTGTATTTCTTCATCAACAACTTTTCCGCTTTCATAAAGCGCTGATCCATTATCTAATACAATTGGTGACCACACTTTGCTTTCTCCTTTAAATCCCTTGACGCCTTCAACAAACCATATATATTATTCATCGGGTTTTAATCTTACTCCGACGATCAGATTTGAGGAGAATTTGTAGTTTCCTTTTCAATATACCATGAAATTAATTACGCTCAATTGCTGCCTCTGATCCATCCATTGCACATAATCAGGCATCCATATGTCTTCCATTTCCCTTTGTATGTCGACATGCTTCTATGTCTTATACTCAATTTCCAAGTACTTGTTATTTCATATTATTGGTATTACGCCCATCCCTACATATAATTAAAGAAAGATTAGTATCGCAAATTTGCAATCATAATTTTAAGATAATAATGTCATTATTAAAACATAATATACAATTAGACAAACCGGCTTGTTGTGCACTAATAATCATGTTCTAAACTGCGGAGTTCGGGCTATACGAACACTTTTGCTATACGAAGAACTTTAATCAATCGTCCCATCGCTTCCTTAATTGAACCATCAATAAACATATTTTCAAGCTTTTTTTGTCTTCAGAGTCAAGACTTGTATAAAGGACGGATTTAAATTGGCGTGAAGGATCCGTATGCCAAACGCTGGCGCATTTTCAGACATGCCTCATGAATCACCCTACATTTAAGATCGCCAATCGTGAATATGCAAAAATAAAATAAAATAAAATAAAATCAAAGTATAGTCTTTTATACATAATTATGTGAAAGAATGAATTAGATATAAAGGTTTACCTATTTTTATTTTGCCTCTTATAAATCATTCAACATGTTCTCGGTTCCATTCACTAGCTTTTGATGCACGTACTGGTTCTCAATATTCATCTCTTTCATCGCGCCATGTCACTTGATAATTTATACACATCCTCTTCACCCTCCTCCTCATCTCTGAACACAATCGATAATGATGTCTTCCTCCCATCAGGCCCTCGTAATTCTCGCTCAATTTCTTCATATTCGCAGCCTTTTTTCTTCACTTTCGCTTACATTTTTGTTCTAAAAGTTGCTTTTTTTATCGCTTTACTTTCTCGCGACACATTCGACACTTCGTATTCAATGGGGATTCGCATGCATGCGTGAATTCCAAAAGAGTCGATTTCACCACTTTTAATCATTAAACCAAAATAATCATGGTAAATTCAATGTCACTTACTTTCCCCCCACAAGCCGCAATATCTCCATGCTAGATCTCTCGGCCTACAATATGCCTCAATTTTCACTAGTCATCCAATAAAACATATGTGATTTTATTGAAATGAAATTAAAATCAATGTGATAATATAATATGATATCATTATAATAACATTATATGGGCGTAAGTTTAACATAAAAGTAAGATCTAAGTTTCTAACATGATATCTAACTTAATTTAAACTTTAGACTAACATGATGTCAATATAATAATTTAATATTATGATATCTACGTTATTTAATATTATTATGATATCTAAGAATATCTAAGTTTCTAACATGAAATAGTTATAGTAATTGTTTAATAATATGTCTAAGATCTAAATTTCAACATTATATAACTAAAATAAGATGTCTAAGATCTAACTTAATTTATTATTATCAAATTTAACTAAAATAAAATTATTGTATAAAAATGTTTCAAATTTAATGTGTTAATATGAAAACTAATATTATTAACTAATATGTGTTTTGGTTCTTTTCAACATGATATCTAAGATCTTAGTTTTTAAGATTAACTATGATATATAACTAATATGTTTAATAATATGATATCTAAGATCTTAGTTTCTAACATTATATTTAACTTAATGTTATTTAATATTATTATGATATCTAAGAATATCTAAGTTTCTAACATGAAATAATTATAATTTTAATAATATGTCTAAGATCTAACTTAATTTAATATTATCAAATTTAACTAAAATAAAATTATAGTATAAAAATGTTTCAAATTTTAATGTTAATATGAAACTAATATTATTAACTAATATGTAAGCTTGGCAATTTTTTTTTCAACATGATATCTAAGATCTTAGTTTTTAAGATTAACTATGATATATATAAATCAATATGTTTAATAATATGATATCTAAGATCTTGTTTCTAACATTGTATTTAACTTAATGTTATTTAATATTATTATGATATCTAAGAATATCTTATATTTCTAACATGAAAGAATCATAATTGTTTAATAATATGTCTAAGATATAAGTTTCAAATATTATATAAATTAAAATAAGATGTCTAAAATCTAACTTAATTTATATAATCAGCCTAACTAAAATAAAATTATAGTATAAAAACAGCCAAATTTAATGTAAGCACAGAACCATATTATTAACTAATATGTAAGCCAATTTCTTTTCAACATGATATCTAAGATCTTAGTTTTTTAGATTAACTATAGTATATAACTAATATATTTAATAACATGATATCTAAGATCTTAGTTTTTAACATTATATTTAACTTAATTTAAACTTAATTAACTTAATGTAAGTTCATATAAAAGCAACATTATTAACTAAATAACTAATATAATTAACTAAAATTATTGCAAGAATATTATTAACTAAAATAATATTATTATGATATCTAAGAACATCTAAGTTTCTAACATTTAACAATTATAATTGTTTAATAGTATGATGTGTAATGACTAAGTTTCAAACATTATATCTAACTTGATTTATTATTATCAAATTAAATTAAAATAAAACTATAGTATAAAAAATATTTGTTATAAAATACTTCAATACCAAAATAAACTAATAAATACTTAAAAATAATATATGCAAAAAGAACAAAATAAATTTACAAAGAAACATACCCTTAATTAAACCTCAGAAATAAGTATAATCAAACCTTAAAAACCAAGATCTTCAAAAAATATCGGTGATAAACACAAAGAAAAAATAATTCGAGAAATAAACTGAATGGACACATTTGATGAACTTGTAATAAAATCAGATGATTTAGTGTATTTATATAATTTCGGAACCAAAATAAATATCGGATCGTCAAAAATCGGTCGCGATGACCCTAACAATCAGATTGATTTTGGCTCAAATCGACCGCTACAATCATCATATATTCGCCAAATCATTCTCAATCGCTGGGGACGTTCTTCGTGATTTAAAATCAACCGCCGCACGCTAAAAAGTCGACAATACGACCGCCGGATCAAAAGTAGTGAACAACCGGACAAATGCATCACACAACCACTCTTTTTTTCAAAAATCAACGATTTTTACGCCTACGCCGCTTAACGCATACGCCGATATTTCCTAATTTTAAATATCAACGATTTTTATGATATTTCAACGAGATATCAGCGATTTTTATGATATTCTCTCGATTTTTTGCTCAATCAACTTCCGATTGGCAAAATCGTATCGGTACTGGCCGATATCCAATATATTAGTGATATATCTGCCGATATAACCAATTTTTTGTTCCTTGCTAACACTAACCTAGTTACACAGGTGGTGGGATGGGAGGGGAGGGACCACTATGTCACCACCCTTAAGGGTAGGTATTAATAGAGGGCCATAAATTCCTCAGTCTTTTATGCAGCCACCACCACCAAATTTGGAGGCAATAAGGGAAGTGGTATAGGAACTATATGGGCATGACCTTTTATAGTTTGGCAGCGTAGTTAGAGAGAATCCTTACCCAAGAGGGTATAAATTTCTTGAATTCTCTTTATTCTCTAGAAAAATGGACAGTCTACCTTGGAGCATGTGGCTAGATTCATAATACAGTGTGGGGAATTGGCCAACTATGAAAATTTCTTTTATCTCAAACTCAGGTTATTTCCTAACTCATTAACAAGAGCTATTTTTACTTGGTATGCAACATTGCCAAGAAATTTTTATCATGAGTTGGTAGGAAATGGAGAGATAGTTCCACACACAATTCTTCAGAGTAGAACTTGAGATTTGCATAGCATAATTTTTAAGGGTAACCCAAAGGGGTGGAGTATCAGTAGAGTCATTTATCACTCTTTTTAAAAGAATGAGGTATAAATGCAAAATCCATCTCCTAGAAATAGATTACGTAAAGATATCATAGAGGGGACTTGATATTGTAACATCCAAAAAAAATAACCTTCTTGTCTTCTTATTTTACCTTATAGTATATGCAATTATAAATTTTTATTTTATTTATTTGTTATTTTATTGGTTTTAAGTGATAGAAATAAAGGTTTTAAAGTGAAAATAAATACAATAAATAAATCAAACAATATGTTATCATACAATGGTAAAACGTCAAAATGAGTAATCTGGCTCGGCAACGTGCCAAGAGTATGTGCCAGCAAATGCGATAAGTTGTTATTAATGAAATTAAATGAAGGGTTTTAATGCAAAAATGAATAAAAAAGAAAGCCAAAAAAATGGAAGACCAAACAAGGCCTTATATATTAAGATGTATGATACACTACCATTTTAAAGGAAATGAGATCAATTCTCATTTTGGGGAAAACATGGGAGCTAGGGCACGCTATTGAGGGAGATTTCATTAAATTTGGTTTGATTTTCTCTCATTTTTCTTGGATCTACTCAGCTGTTACTACAGGCTAGTGCTTAAACGAAAGCTCGCAAGCTCCGTTGGGTTACTTACTGAGAGAGGGAAAGCCATCTTTTGGATTATACTTGTTCTCAAGAGAAGGAAGAAGGAAAGCTAGAGGAGTGTTCAAAAATATTGGCATGGATACTTGTCTAAGTTTGGGTATTGATTCACCCATTTGCTTGTTAGGAACCCTCCTAACTCTTTTCTTTTGATTGCTTTGATTGGTAAACATAATTCAGTATATATATATATATATATATATATATATATATATATATATCTTTGAGTTAGAGTTAAAGCAGCCTTTTTTCTTTGATTGCGATTGGTTTTGATTTAATTCAGATAAAGCCGAATGCTGTTTCAAAGAGTATACCGGGCCCAATTTTTCAAACCCACATTGTTTTGGGTAATAATCTCTGGCCATTACTATCCAATCTTACGATTCACTTTGGTAGACAGATTTTTAATAAATTTTCGAAATAAAGCTGTATTCAAATGAACCCCATCGACCTTAAATTTAATAAAGTGAATAGAGCCGTAATCGAAAGCCGAAGCATCATGAAGCCGCTTTCTAAGATTCTGGCCAAGAAGCTCGCCGAACTTCTCAGATAAGTTAAACAAGCCGAGCCCGAACATCATTTTGAGGCTCGTAAGTTAAATAATCCGAGCCCGAGCACCCTAAAACTCGACATCACACCGTAAACAAAGCTCGTGAATGCTCGTGAGCAAGCTCGCAACTAAGCTCGCTAACCAAAGTTCGCGTAACGCGCCACAATCCAAGCTCTCAACGTGCTCGTGAACACGGAGAAGACTTTGATGCACAAAATTTTTTTTCCTACAAATGAACATGATGAATATTTAACTCTTGAACTTCAATCAAGTTAATTGAACTTTATCGTTTTATCTTTTAATTTAGTTGTATGTTGGCTATTTTAGATGAACATTTTCTTTTAAATAGGACAGAATCGAGCCGAACTACTGCTACTACTGGCGCTCAGCCTGCTAGAAGCTCGCTCGAACTCATTTATTAAGTTAAACGAGCCAAGCCCGAACAACATTTTGAGGCTCGTAAGTTAAACGAGTCGAGCCCGAGCACCCTCAAACTCGACTCGTTAGCTTGTAAACAGGTTTGTGAATAGGCTCGAGCCTACTCCTTTAAAATCGAGCCGAGCCAAGCTTGCCTAATACTCGACTCGACTCGGCTCGGTTACACCCTTAAAAGTGAAGCTCTATTTTCGGGCAAATCATGGTTATGTTTTGGTACAGTTTTGGTGTTTAGGCCATAATTTGAGTTTCACTCATTCAAATTGAGTGATTCAAATTTCTGGGTAAACTAGACTTCTAGGAGAACAAAATTTCTTGAAATAAGTATATTCAAATTTGGACCTCATTGTACCCAAAAATTCATCTAAGGGGAGTTATGTTTGTAGGCAATTTCTGGTTATGTTTTGAAAATATAGTAGTCCCGGTTGTTTAAGACATTCGAAGCCTCTGCTCAATCGATGATTCCAATTTCACCAAAATAGACTCATAGAACTATCATTTTCTTGAAGGAAGTTTGGGAAAAATATGGATCATTTGTTCCTAGAAAATTTTACAAATGAAGGTGTATTGGGTAGAAATCAACCATAACCAGAAACACTAGCATGCATGACTAATTTTTCTTTGTTTGTTCTCTGGTTGTGACGTGATTTGTAATGGATTAGAGCCGTGATGATAAAACTGAGCTAAGATTGGGGATATAAGGAATATGAGTCAAGAATCGACAATCTTTTTGGTTGTTCTTCATACTTATCTTCTTGTTTCAAGTTTTGTGTTTGTTAGTCAAACAAATCTGGAATGTTTGTTATGAAATCTACGTTTTTGGTTCGGAATCCAAGTAAATCAAAATGTTCGACAAACATCTCGTGATATGTGCTTCTATTTGAACCATAAATAAATTTGTTTGAGTGTTGGTTAATTGATTTATAAATGAACTATGTAGTGGCAAACATGACGTAAGTACAAGTGAATCCGTCGAGAATGTTAATTGTATCATGGAAATGTGAAAATTGTATTGTAAATGACTAATTATTAACACCCTTAAGAGAATGTTAATCACATAAGCTCGAAGTTGTGAGTGATAGGACGCAGATGCCATCGCAGAATGAAGAAGATTTACGAACTAAATGATTTATAGTGGCATACTGATCTCAGAGCCCACGGACAAGATTTAATAGTGTACAATAAATGAAAATGTAAAATAACCAGCCCAGAGCTCATGACAAGATTGAGTTATTAAATGTTTTATACCAGCCTGTAGTCTAAATGATCATGCCAAGATTCATATCCTATGTACCCTCTAAAGTTCTCTGCTAGATTCGTTAAGAGAAAAAATGATTAATAATTATGGTGGATTGTATGAATTGAGTCAGGACAAGAATAATAAACATGAGCATGAAAAATGAGAATTATCAGATTTCTATATTTGAGACAAAATGTATATGTTAAACTATTATAAAATGGTATATTTATAAATATTGCATGGATCATGAGTAATATGTTGAAAGGTTGTTTGGAAAAAATATGTTGAATGTTTTTTGAGATGATTAAGCATGCATAGCAAAAGCAATTGTTATGCATATAGATGTGGTATAATTGTTTGAAATGAGAATAGAAATGTAAAGAACCACTAAGCATGAAAATGCTTAGTGTGTTGGCTTTCCACACGTAGGTACCAAGTAGATAGTGGTAAGACCGAAGATCGTAGAGCCCAAAGTCATCGTCAAATCATGCGGAGTATAAGTAAATGTTCCGTCTCATGCATACACTTCATTCCATTATATCATGTGACTACTTTGTATTGGAATCAAAAGATGTAAAGATCTTCATAAGAAGATTATATTTTTAATTGTTTTTTTTTTATCATGGAATGTACTTTACATTGTGGATTTTCAAAGATAAGAGGTGAACTCTGACAAATTTTTTGTAAATGATTTGGAAAGGGCATGGAAATGCCGTTCTATATAAAATATTAAAATTAAAGTATAGTTATGGGCCCTCTAGAAAAAGAGATAATGCATACTTCTTTTATATTAATGAATGTGAATATAGTGATATCATATTCACATATATAAATATGATTAAATGAATATTAAATATCCTATCGAAATGAGTATACGTAAATGTGTTTCCATGATAAATAATTAGTGGTCCGCGTCCCCGTCCAACCCAGCCATCTAGTCAAGGGGGAGCGACAGATATAGAGGTAAGGAAGAAGTTTCAAGGTATGGGTTCAAATACTTCTATGAGCTTGCTGCTAAAGTAACGGGGTATGAAGAATTACGTAGGGAAGAAAATCAACGGAGAAAGATCTTCATGGGAACTTACTGTCAGGAGGTCAATTCTGAAGAAATTGCAGTAGCAGATCTCCCAAGTACAGGTTCCTTTATCTGTTATCTACTAGTGAAGAAAGTGCTTGACCTTTGGAGAAAGTCACATACCTCCAATACATAAGCACAATATACTTTTAATGTGACAAAGACTGAGGAAATCTTTGATTTCCTTCTGAAGGAGAAATTCACCACATTTCCACATGATCACCTACTCCCCAAAAAAGAGGAACTTAGGGGAAAAGTATATTGTAAGTATCATAACTTCTGGAATCATGGTACTAATTATTGTTGGAGTTTCAGGAATATTATCTAGGATAAGATCAACAAGGGAATATTGAAGTTCCCTTAGAAAAATGAGGCCATGGTGGTTGATGAAGATCCTTTCCCACCAGTGGCTTCAGTCAACATAGCTGCTACGGATCTAAGTGCGGTTTTGAATGAAAAAGAGGATAAGAAGTTTTCTCCTAATGTCAATATAAGAAAGGTATGGGTCACTAAACAATATCTGGTTTATAAGGATGAATTGACAGTAAAAGGAAAAGTGTCTACAACTAGAGAAAAGGAAAAGAATGGAAGGTATCCATACCATTCAAAACAGGAAATCAAGAAGGAGAAACCCTTCAAAGAAAAGAATGTTCCTCCAAAAGAGAGACATACTTTTCCAAAGGGAAAGGGTAGGAACACTTCAAAGAGGAAAATACCTCCAAGGTTTATTGTCCCTCCTCCTGTTCCACTTGAACAAAAGTGGCATGTAATGCAGCATAAGAAATTTCCCAAAAGCTCACCAGAACTCAAAATATAAGGATGTAGAGATTGAGAGCTATGAAGAAAAGGAAATTACCTGAAAAAATGCCACAGTAAAAACCAAAAGAAATAGAGAATCGAAAAGAAAAAGTGAGGCCTACTTCAAAGAAAACTAAATTTGGAAGGAAGGCTACAGAAGATGAAGAGTCTAGTCAGGGATCCGATAGTAAAGAAATGTGAATTGGAAAACTATTTTGATAGGTACATTTCTTGTTTCCTTGAAATGTTCTACTATATCTCTAACTTTACCTTATTTTTTCAAGTCAAAAGAAATTGAGGAAAGCTTGGAGGTACAGAAAGAAAATTTGCAAGCAGAGGAAAAGCATAATCAAAGGGTGATCACCATTGACCATTTTGAAAGAAGTAGAGCTCAGAAGGTGATACTGGAAAAACCTTATGTGGAGATGATAAGGCACATAAGACCTCTTTATGTGAGAGCATACTTTAATGATAAACCAGTGTCTAAGGTATTGGTGGATAATGGATTAACAGTCAATGTGATGCCATTGAGGATGTTGCGAGCTCTAGAAAGAAGCATTGGTGATTTGATTGAAACAGAGGTCTCTGCTTTTATAAGAAATTTAAGACTCCGCACTCTATCGACATCACTTATGGGTACTAAGACTTCCTTATCAGCTTTCTTTATGATTAATTCGACTGCTAACTACAATACTTTATTAGGAAGAGACTGGATTCATGCCAATTGATGTGTGTCGTCCTCAATTCACCAATTTTTACTATTTTGGAAAGGTGATGAAGTAGAAGTGGTATGGCAGACAAACAATCTTTCATTGCAACTTTAGATTCTATTGAGGCTAGTTATCATGACCAAGAGTTTAGTCCAATAAAATTCAAAGGCAAAAAGAAGAATGAGACTCTAAGGGAAATATACATAGAGTCAAGAGATATTGGTGACATTCAAGACCAATCTGCCAAACTTTTGAAGACAACTGCTATCGTGCCTTTCAGGTCGATAAAGGGTATGGTCATTGAGGAGATTGATGACTAAGTATTCTCATGAAGAGAATGCAACCACGATATTCAAAATGAAAATGCAGCAAGTTATTGAAAAAGTTGCAGAAGAACAATTCCAAGACATTTGTGGAGTTGAAGTGATTTATAAAGAAGAATCAGATGAAGAGGAAGAAGAAATTCAAATTGAAGAATTGGAGCAAGCTCCTCCTAAAATGGAAGACAATAAGCCTCAAGTACATGATCCTATGGAAGAAGTCAACCTCGACACTTTGGAGGTGCCAATGATTACTTACATCAGTTCTCTCATATCCACTAACTTGAAGGAACATATCATATCATTGTTGTAGGAATTCAAAGATCGCTTGCCTGAATTATGATGAAATGCTGTGATCGATAGCTAAGCCTCAGGGAAACGTATTCTTTCCCATCAATCCATCAAGCATAATGAATTGTTGTCCTTTATGGATGGGTTCTCTGGTTATAATTATATTCTAATAGCAGTAGAAGATACACTTAAGACCGCCTTTAGATGTCCTAACTCCATAGGGACATTCAATGGTCAGTCATGCCTCTTTTGGTTTAAAAATGCAAGTGCAATCTTACCAAAGGGCAATGAATGCCATTTTTCATGACATGGAAGTATACATTGATGATATTGTGGTTATGTAACACCCCAAATTATATCCTAATAGTTTTATGACATGTTTAAAGTAAATGGAAGTAATTTGTATTTTTCTAAAATTTCCTGCTAAGTGTGAAAAAGGATATAATCGAATTTTTAAAGAAGTACAAGGATAAGTGGTAAATTTGACAATTTAAGGACACAAAGGACATTAAGTAAGATGATTATATGTTATTGAATAATTATGATAAGTTGATGTGCAATTAGAATGAAGTAGAAGGACCCAATAGCAAAAATTAAAAGTGGAAGCCAAATATAGAGACAAACTTGTCTCACAATTGGGGAAAAATCCAATTTGGGCATGGGAGAGCTTATGGCACCGGTTTTTGTGGAGGAAGAGATCAAGTAGCTTTTTCTCTCCATTGTTTGGCTTAGTTTTGGTTCAAACAAAGAGAAAGAAAGGTTCTTACCTCTTTTTGTACAATTTAGGAGAAGAAAGCAAAGAGAATGAAGAGAAAAAAAGCAAGTTGGAAGAGAAGGAATCAAGGTATGGGACTATCTTGAAGATCAATTCTTTGAAGTTTGTGTTGTTGATCTTTTTTATTTGGTTTGTGGTCCTCAATTGAGGAGTTTTGTGTAAAGGAAATGTTGAGGTTTTAGGGAAGATGCTGTCAAAAATTTCCCAAAACCCTAAGTGACTTATTTGGCCATAACTTGGCCTAGAGTGCTCCGATTTTTGAAATTCTAGTTGGAGAGGAAACCTAAGACCTGTGACTACATTTCCTTCCAAGAAGAGCCTAAAGTATTAATATGACTTTAAGACCTCGAATTTGGGCCCAAAGATTCTGAAGGTGGGTTATGCTTTGAAAACAGAGCAGCTTCCAAGGTTGTTTAGGACACATCTTGAGTTTTGGTACTCCAAATTGGATGATTCCAATTGGAGAAAAACCCTTAACACCGTAGCTTCAAATAATTAGAAGGAACTAGTGTCAAATTATGGAGTTAAGATCTTTGAAATTGGGTTCACAAATGGGTACCAAACCGGCAAATAGATCAGCTTACATTAAATGCCATAACTTGAGTTTGAATGATTCAAATGGAGTGATTCCAATTTCTGAGTAAAATAGATTCATAGAGGAACAAAGTGAAAAAAAGGAAACGTATTGAGATTTTGAACTCATTAAAATTTTAAATTAAGAGAATGACCGTTTTTTGGGAAAGGATTTTCATGTCCTCTCCTATAAGATTTTGAGACATCTAAATGTCTCTTATATATTCTCATAGAATTACTGGAGATGGTTTTGTATGAAAATAAGTCAGTATAACTTAGCTACGTGAGATAAAGAAATTGACCTAAAAGTTATATGATTTAATGCTAAATATTATCAAATAAATAGAATGGAACAATAAAGAACATGAATTCTGGCCATGTGAAGAAAAGAGAATACATGTATAGTTGGTATATAAAGTAGCATAGAATACATTCCTATGATGATAAGAGATATGTGAAAGTGCTCTTTATGAATATGAGAATAATGGATAGTGAATATCTCATATTCATACATGATAACTATAGTTATTCATGTATGTGGGATATATACTGAAAACGTAATGAAACCGACGTCATGGCGACCGCGCATTGGACACTTTACGCCTATTGCGATACACAAGAGATACAATACAGCTGGTCCTTGCCATCATTACTTGACTTCGTTGGGGTCAAACAAGACAAAGATAGATAGAGATCACTATCTACAGATAAAGAATAAGACTTCTGGCACATACATTCATTTCTCGTATCCACTTTGGAAACGTACATGGCCACATGTAAAAAGAGAATGGAATATATGGATAAAATCTAGACATGAACTATAAAACATAGAAGTAATTTGTATTATATAATGGAAATATAAACATAATCAATAGTCATTTAATACTATGATTAAATAGATATGGAATTCGATAGACAAAGCATAGGAAGTTAGCATAGCACATGAGATTAACATAATGAATTAAATTATCTAATAAGTTCATGATTATTGTAACCATAAGTTTATAAGATAATGATATATATATATATATATATATATATATATATATATATAGCAAATCAGATGAGTATTAGAATGTGATGACTATGGTTAAAACAGATGCATGATACCACCAAGCTTTATGCTTGAAGTACGTAAGCTTATCCTGCATGTATCAGAGGCTATTTAGAGAACAAGACATTCCACATCAACATCAAAGGCCATCTTAGTGATAGGTGAGCACCTGCAGTGTTTTTTTTTTTTTTAATGTTTTATTCTGAACTGTATAATGTATATAAACTTTTGGGTACAATGAAAAGAATTTCCAAATAATATGTAAGTGATGCTTTGAATGTTTCACATAGTGGGGTATGATAGTGTGGTTTTGTAATATATGTTAAATTATATGATTATATTTAAGGAATGTTTTAGAACCAGCTTTCGCTAATCGTGTTTAAAGTCTATTATGGACACCCTTTTCCATCACGTAGGTGCTGTGTAAGGGTGTCAAGGTGTTAAATCTAAAAGAGCCAGTAAATATGTAGATTATCCAAGGAAAAGCTTTGAGAGGATGAGACATCATCAGTTGAAGCTTAATCCACTAAAATGTGCATTTAGAGTTCGTGCTAGGAATTTTCTTGAATTCCTAGTTCACCAAAGAGGGGTAGAAGTGGATAAGAGCAAAGCAAAAGCTATTGCTTCAGCCAATGCTCCACAAAACAAGAAAGAACTCCAAAAATTCTTGGGTGAGGTCAATTATTTAAGAAGATTTGTCTCTAACTTGGCAAGTAAAACCAAGGAATTCTTTGACTTGGTGAAGCTGAAAGACATGGAAGAGTTTACGTGGGAGGAACGACATCAAGTAGTCTTTGACAAAATCAAAGAGTACATTTCTAAACCTCCTGTTTTAATGTTGCCTATACAAGGCCATCCACTTAAATTATATTTATCGGCCGCAAATGAGTCAATATATTGTCTTTTGGCACAAAACAATTCTAAAGGTCATGAGTAGGCTGTGTATATTATTTGAGTAGAGTCTTAAATCTAGCAAAAACGAGATATTCTCCAATTGAAAATTTATGTTGGGCCTTATACTTTGCATGTACGAAACTGAGACATTACTTGATTAAGTCTCAAGTTTATGTGGTTTCTTAGACTAGCCTTATGAAGTACATGCTTAACCAGACACTTATCATAGGGAGAATTGGTAAATAGTCCCTTCCTTTGTCAAAATTAACCTTGGTTTATTTTCCATAGAAATCAGTCAAGGGGCAAACATTAGCAGATTTCCTAGCTGATCATCCTTCCTTAGAGATTGAAATAGAGTAAAGTGTAGAGTTGAGAATTTATGGAGCAGAAAAGGAACATTGGTTCCTCAAATTTGATGGTTCAAGCATAGAGAATTTAGCCTGCGTAAATAGTGATTATCTTTACCAAGAGGATTAAAGACTACAATGTCTTTCAATCCGCCTTTGATGCATCAACAATCAAGATATATGAAGCCTGTGATTGGCTTAGAGATCCTATCGACCTTCGTGCAAAAGATGTTTGAGCTATCAAGATTCTCAATCGTACTTCGACAATTAACAGGGGAGTATAAGTGCAACAACTCCGTCATTAACACCGTACTTTATTGCCGCTTATTTAATTGTTAGACTTTGACAATGGAATTTGAACATGTGCTTAGGGAATCAAAACTAGAGGCTGATGAGTTTGCAAAATAGCCCCTAGTGTAAAATGTGAATAACACTCATAGTCATCATGAGAAAGAAAAAGAATTACCCTTCAATTTTTGAAAGGGGAATTGAGCTAGACATCTTCAATAATGACAAGAATATTGCTGAAGATTGGCAAAGTTCAGAGAGTGTTTGGAGAATCCAAACAAGAAGGTTCCCCATAAAACGAAGGCTCAAGCTCAAAATTTTGTTCTATCGGAAGGAGAGCTATACAGAAAAGGGTTTTACGAGTTATTACTCAAGTGCTTATCTTTCCTAGACAACATGGAAGTTATGAAGCAAGCTCATGAAAGAGTTAGTGGAGATTATCAATTTGGAGTAAAGATGTGATGGTTAATTAGAAGACATGACTATTTTTAGCCGACCATTCTAAAAGACTGCATCACTTGCACCAAAGGTTGTCAACAATGCCAGAGATATGGAAGTATACAAAGGATTCATGCTGTTGAATTGCATTCAATAGTAAAGCCATGATCGTTCAAAGGGTGGACCATGGATCTAATTGGAAAGATCATCAAGCATCATCAAAGGGGAACAACTTCATCCTAGTTTCTACATACTAATTCACTAAAGTGGGTGGAGGCAATACCATTGAAGAAAGTAGAACAAAAGGATGTGATTCAATTCATCAAGGAGCAGATTATTCATAGGTTTGGAATTCCCCAATCTATCACTATTGGTCAAGGAACAATGTTCACTGGGGAAGAGATGAATTATTTTGCCACAGATTATGGAATACAACTCATTAGATCAACTCCTTTTTATGCCTAAGTCAATGGTCAAGTAGAAGCATTCAACAAAGTGTTGATAGGAATCTTAGAGAAAATGCTAGAGGAGAATCCCAGAGATTGACACATGATTTGTCAGAAGATATCAGAGCTCACAAGACTTCCAAAAGAAGTTCTACAAAGGTAAGGCCTTTTTCTCTGACTTATAGCAAGATGCAGTACTCCCAATGGAAGTAGTAGTACATTCTCTAAGAGTTTCTAGGAATAATGGTCTTACTTAAAGAGTACAAAGGAAGTAATGATGATGGAACTCGAATCAAGAGATGATCGAAGAATACAAGCCTTCAACTACATGTTGATTCAGAAAAATAAAGTGGCTCAAACTTATAACAAGAGAATCAAGAGGAAAAGCTTTGAAGAAGGAGAGCTTGTTTGGAAGATTATTCTGCCAGTTGATTCTAAAGACAAAGAATTGGGCAAATGGTCTCCCAACTGGGAGGGACCTTTCAAGGTGCATCAAGTATTACCTGAATATGCATACTAGTTAGCACATGTACAAGGAGGGCCACACAAGAGGTTCATCAATGGGAAATACTTGAAAAAGTACTTCCCTACCATGTGGGAAATTGTAAAACAATTCCCAAAAGAATTAGGCCGATTCCACGGCCTTTAAAGGTGTAATGTTTGGAGAATGTTCTATGTTTTGGAATAAAGTAGGCTTTTTAGCCACCGTATTCTCAAGCATTCAAAGTTTCTCTACTATTTTATTTTGTTTTATGTTTTGGAGAAAAGTATATCTAGTAGGCTTTTTGGCCACTATTTTTCAAATATATAAATTTGTCTAACAGCATACCCTTGTTCAATATATCAGTAGGCTCTACAACCACTATTTTCTAGATCTCTCCAATGTTGTATCTGTACCTGATATATGCAGTATATATTCTCTAAGAAAGTAAGTCCAAATACCACTTTTAATAAAAAATAGAATTACAACATCTTTCCATAAACATCAACACACATCAAAAAGTAGGCCTAGATGCCACCTTGATCCACTAATGCAATGCCATGGTTGTATTGTACGTGTGCTGGTGTTGAGTGATTTTTCTGCAATTCATTTCATACACACATTAACACACATCAAAAGGTAGGTCTAATGCCACCTTGATCTATTAATGCAACATCATGATGCCAAAAGTTGTATATGTGCTGTTAGTGCTTTTCACAATTCATTCCATAGCAATCAACACATATCAAAAGGTAGGCATAGTGCCACCTTGATCCACTAATGCAATGTCATGGCTGTAGTGCACCTGTGCACTGTAGTGCTTAATGAGTCTCTAATAACATCTCAGAGAAAAACATTCCAATTCTCCTCTTTCCACCAAGCAAAAATGGTAGGTCGATGGCCACCTAGAAAAGAAAGGAAAGGGATATATTAGCCTCAAGACAATCACTTGTCATCATAGGTTATGGAGTACAAAAACAAAGAGAAGATAACACAAGGAGCATAGGGAAGAAAGAGGCTTTACATTTGAAAAAATGCCAAATAAATTGCTACAAAGTTCCAAAGTCAAAGTCTCATCAATTTATAATTATTTGAAAATGTCAAAGTCAAATCATGGAAAAAATCAAAGAATCCTGAGAGAATCCCAATATCTAAGGCAATGTTGGCGAGATGCATCAATTTCCTGTAATTCTAAAGCCAATTTTGTTGTCTTGTTGTGTTGGGAAGCTAAGAAACGACCCAAGGACTCGACTTTCTATAGATGCTTAAGTCACTGAGCCTTTATGGCATCACCCTGCTCCACCAAAGAGGTTAGCTTCATCTTTTCCTTCTCCAATTCTTCAGTCAACATGTTGATACACTCTTTCTGAGCATCATACTCAATGCATAACTCATTCAACCGTCGTAACTTATTTCTCGCGTTTGGCTGGACAAATTCAATCTTCTATCTCTTAAGGCATCTAATCTGAGGAGATCTCCATGTTGGATTTCAAAGCACGATCCAATGCTGGGAAAATAGAAGAAGTCTGAGATAAAGCCTCTGAAATGAAAACCTTAGACTGAGGCACTTTAGAAGTTGATACCAACACCGCCAGAGCTGCACAAAAAGCATTCTTTTAGCTGGTAGACAAAGAAAGTAGGTCAAAGCTAAGCAAATGGCTCACAGTAGAGCAAGCTGCAGCCATGTCTAAATCACTAGGAGAATGTACTGAGGATTAGGGGCAGGAATAGTCTAGTATAGGAAAGACAAGTCCAAAGAGAACCGGTGGTTCCACATTTATCCGAGTCGGGATCTTGGTGAAACTTGCAAAATGGAAAGCATAAGGCAAGGGAAAGGAAAAATACAAGAGAAAGATGAAGGTGAAGAGCTTACCGGAGAAAGAGTAGGCTAAGAAGTATGCTCATACTGGCCTTCTCCGACGGTGGTAGCCCTTTCATCCAAAGAGCCCTCTACCATCTCTATCTCACCAAAAAGTAATCGTTAGTATCCCGTGAATTGTCTTCACTGAAGCTTCTTCTCCACAGTCGAATCTCTGTTCACTATCCTCAAAGGGATCTTCTACTTCTTCTCGATCTTAACGGATCATCAACAATATTGGAGAAATCAAATCGATAATGGTCCGCTCCTAAGTGATCGCCGTAGGGTTGAAGAATTCCTTACATCCTAGAAAGCTCGAGCTTTTTGTGCCAACCATCGGAAGTAGTTTTCTTCCTCCTCGTCATCTTATTTCGGGCAGTTTACTAGAGTAAGAAGTCAATCCTACAAAAAAATGAGGAAATCAGCATGAGGTAAATTTATGAATAAAAATGCAATAAATGATTCTTTTACCTACAATGGGCGAGCGAGAAATGAGAAGTTCATCAAATATGATATTCCACTAAGTAAAGAATGATGGAGAAGAGGATAGAGAGGTAATCCTAATGGAGCATGAAAGAGTTCAATATTCCTTAACCAGTGCTTGTGTAAACTCCACGTCTAGCTGAGAAGAAGGTAAAGGAGGTAAAGTTGTAATGAACTGTTGAAAACCAAACTGGCGGGCCCAAAGATAAGGAAGGTAGGGCTGTAGACTAGCCATAGATGCAGACATCGAGGATGAAAAGGTGAAGCAACCTCCTGAAATAAGTACTCTATAAGGGATAATAGTAGAGGCCAAAGGACTCTCAAAGTCATGCAGATAGGGTCGAGACGAGGCTGCACTGATTCCAAATCGAGATATATATAGAATTAGCCTCACAGTAAGTGTAACAATGCCCGATCTAATCAATCCTAAGAAGAAAGACATAAGATCAATGAGGGCAGACGAGAATGTGTGACGTCCCAAAGTCTTGTAGAAGGGTATGTTCCCTTCCGAAAGTTTCCCCAGAAAATATGCAAAGAACCACATCCGCACGAACCACCAGCACCACCAACTCAAGTGGTAAGGCTCATCATAAACATATTTACTCACCCGATAAATCGAGGTCAAGAGTAAGTGCTCGTACATAAGCCGACTTAGAGCAAGTGATTAGTGCCTAAATAAAGCTATTTCGAGTCCTCGTTCATGTAAGTTTTGAGCATTTTTTATGTACTAATCAACCTAATTAACCCGATTGGCACATTAAGGTCCTTACATGCTAATGATCGCTAGGCATTTGTGCGCCAGAAGCTAATCATGCCAAAGTTTTGAGTTAGCTCGATCACAAAGAATCCAAGCAAATACAAAGTTGGAATCCCAAGCCGCGTTAGAAGCCGTATGAAAGTGGAGCAGAAGAAAGAGGGACATTGCAAAAATTTTGCAGGGTTGCGAAAATTTCGCAACATGCAAAATTTCTCAGGCTGCGAAATTCACAACTTACTCTTAACCTGCTTACAAATTTTTAACCCTGTTTGACATATTTTTGTGATTTTTCCTAAAATACCCTTCATGTATAGTGGGTATTTGAGATATTTTTGTAAATTTGCTTACTAGGAGCACTATATAAGCTCAGATAAGTTATTGTACTGGAGAGCTTCATTCATACAGAGAACTGGGTGGGAGTTTTCCCGCTTCTTTTCTTTTCTCTCATTTCCTCTCTTTTTCTCTCATTTTCTTGGCTGCCAAACACTCCCTGAGGATGACAACTCAAAGAATGGTTGGCTAAACTCCCTTCATCCTTGAAGAGGAGGGCTACTGGGCTTTGAATCTGAGGTAAACTATTGGTTTTCATGTTTTTAAAGCAAGCATTTATTGTCATTTATGTTTCTATCTCTCACTCTAGGTTTAAATCCCTTAGATTCACCTTGACACTAGTACTTGCATCTAAAGTTCGGATGCTTATCACAGATCCACTGAGACTCCTAAGTACTACATTTATTTGTTACTATGTGGTAGATCAAGGAGACAATTCATCGGTCTCAGAACATTTATGTTCAATAAATGCTATATTTCAAAAGGAAAATTATTAGTGGTTCGGGCTTTTATAGCCAAATGAGATCTCGGCTCGAAAATGATTATAGGTCATCCTCCCCTAACGAGAGCAGACTCGAGAACCCTCGCTACCTAGATTTCAACCTAGTGGCCCGATGCTTCAAGGAGCTCTTTTATATTTTTTCTTCACCTTGTTTTCGCCAACATACCCTCACCGCTTTTATCAAAACCTCAAATCCAAATTGAAATTCACCATTTCGAGCCAATCGCTAATCATTCAGGCACAAAACTCATCCCCGTGTTCAACCCTAGAGCCACTATACCAAAGAGGGCTATGCTACGTGAGTAGAGGAAATAGGCGGCAATTTTGCTGATTCCCAGATCCTTCGCACACCTAATCAAATGGCGCCGCCGGATGGTGCCTTAGTTCAAGTGATGAGTTGTTAAACTTGTGATCCTCATCACAAAGTATTGGTGAACCTCGGACTCTTTCAATTTTCCTAGCAAGCCACCGCTAGTAGATTCAATTTTACTGGCCCATACAATTTTTTTAGCTAATGAAAGAACCTGCAGCCTTGTTGCTTCTGGCTGTGTGTCGTTTGTTCATGTAGAGTTTATACTAAAGGGGATAGAACAACACAACCGACAAATTAGAAAGAATCAATGTCCCACAGGAACAAAGGTGTAAAGTGAGCTTGAACAATGATCGACGAGCCTCCACCGAGGGATCACAGAGCCAACAAAGGGGATACAGAGGATCCCACGCATATGCGCCCACGAGGTGACCACATATATCCCCCAAGGGTGTGAGAACCCATATACACATATCCGGGATTTTGAGGAAGTCTGCAATACCTTCAAGGAGGATGCTACCAACTGGATCTGATAAGGCTAAACAATTTTCCTCTGACTCTAAAGGACAAGGCCAAACTTTGGCTCAACTTCTTTGCATCAAGGACCATCCGACCGATGTAAATGCAAATCGTAGTTCTTTGAAGAAAATTTTTCCACACATAGAACCAACAACCAAGAGTAGATTTACACCTCGCAGCCCCATGAAAATGAGAAATTCTACCAAGGTTTCGTGAAAGGTACTGGGAAACCATCGTGCCCCGCGCCACCATGGTTTCACACTACGGTTACAGCCAACCATTTTATGATGGAATGTCCCTATTATGAATCACTACATCAAGACTATGTGTGGAGAGGACTCGAAAGCAAATCCGTAAGAAGCCATGACTTCCTGAACTATGTGGCAGAAACATCTAAGGCTTGGGATGAACCCAACCCAAGAGAGGCAGAGAGAATGAGACCTGCGAACTAACAGGGAGGTACGACTAATTCCCAGGAGGATTGATGGAAATGAAAGTAAAGCTATCCACCTTAGCTGTGAAGGTTGGAAGAGCTAGAAAATGAGAAATCATCACAGGTGCGAGCAATAGCTAAAACACCACGCCTAACCAAATGGCAAGCTTCATTTAAGTTGGGGCCCATCGAGCACTAAGGAGAGCACGCTCAACCGCTTCCCAAGAAATGAGGGATATGACGTGGTCGAACAAGCCAATGTCAGGGCCAATACAAGCCACCAACAAATGCCGCATACAACAACACATATAATCCCAATTAGAGGAACCATCCTAACCACTCCTAGAAACCAAAGTCTCCAACATATGTACCCCCTGGTGCACAACAACAGGATGGTTCCTTATCTCAACCATAGCCACCACCATCCTCATCTCCAATTGAGCAAGCTATAGTGAATTTGAGTAAAGTGGTGGGCAATTTTGTGGAAGAACAAAAAGCAGTGAATGCTCAAGCTAATCAGAGGATTGATACAGTAGAAAGCACACTGAACAAGAAGATTGAGAACCTATAGTTAGATATTGCCCATAAATTTGACAACCTGCAGTATTCAATTTCTAGGATGACTAACCGCAGGCAGGTGCAGTGCGGAAAGTCTCTCTCAACACAACCCAATCCTAGGAGTGCATGAATCGAGTTTCTTCAAGAACCGCTCCGTGATGGATTGAAGTCAAAGCAAAGAATCACCTGAGAGTGGTAAGGAGGTTGAGCAGCCAGTCCCCAAACCAGCAGAAGAAGGCATAAAGGAAAAGGAAGTTGAACTAGAGAAAATTGTGATCAAAGTGGATGCAGTGAAGAATAGCACACCCCCACATTTTCCTCAAGCACTAAAAGGCAAGAAGAAGGCTATCAACCAAGTTGAAATCCTAGAAGTGCTGAGGCAGGTGAAAGTCAACATCCCCCTGTTGGACATGATCAAGCAGGTTCCAACTTATGCAAACTTTTTAAAGGAACTATGCACAATGAAGAGAGGGTTAAATGTCGGGACAAAGCTGCCTTCCTGATTGCAACGTTAGTGCCATTATCTGCAAGACCCTGAGATACAAAGACCAAGTTGTCCTACCATCTCGTGAACACGAGGAACTCAGAGTAGATAAGGCATTGCTAGACTTAGGAGCCAGTGTCAACCTACTACCTTTATTCTGGCTTACGTTTGATGGGCTCGGGAGAGCTTAAGCCCACCATCATCACATCGGGTTTCAAATTGACAGATCCATAAAAATCCCGATAAGATTGTGGAGGATGTAAGGATACAAGTGGACAAATCTCTACTATTTCAGCCATTTTGTTAATTTCGACATACAGAACCAGTTGAAGTGGGAGCTAATTATGTGTCTATAATCCTTGGAAGACCATTCTTGGCCACCTCCAATGCGATCATCAATTGTCGAAATGGAGTTATGCAACTTACATTTGGGAACATGACGTTGGAGCTCAATATTTTCCATTTGAGCAAAAAGCATATGCATGCAGTGGAAGAGGGTCCAGAGGAGGCTCATGACCGACACTACATTCTCGGGAAGAGCAGGCCGAAGACAAAGAACATGATGTGCTGAATGAGGAGTTGTCTGATTTGTCTGAAGAGTTGCAAGAAACCCAGGAAATGTGTGCTGTAAATGGACCGTGGAGAAAAAAATGAAGGAATCCTACCTCTACTTACCGAGGAAGATAAGGAAAAAGAAGGAACCAATGAGCCCCAAGATTTTGACCTCAAGCCTCTACCTGTGGAATTAAAGTATGCATATTTAGAAGAAAATAACCAAATGCCTGGCATATTCTTCATTGCTCAACGCTCAGAGAGCAACAATTATATCCTCAGAAGAACAAACAGGCTATTGAGTGGAAAATTTGATTTAAAGGGAATCAACCTCAGTTTGCAACTTCATCATATCAGACCGGGAAGAAGAGGCAAACCAAAGTGGAGGTTAAACCGGCAGAGGAGATCAAATCCTCATATGAGAAGTGGCACGGCAGAGGTTCTAATTATTAGCAAGCTCAAGATCACATACCCCATATCCGATAGCACCCGGCAGCCCAACTAGGTCAGACCAAAAACATGGGTGACCACCGGCGCAATGAGAAAGGAGAAGAGGTGCCCACCCGCCTACTACAAGTCGGGAGGGTATGCAATTAATACAGAGCTGAATGAAGTGACAAGAAAAGATCACTCCCATTACTTCCTGCGGATCGCCTCCTTAGAGAATTTATGGGCAATCCCTTCTATCGCTGATGGCTATTCGTGCTATTTCCGTGATCGAGATATCGCCTGGAGAACGCAGCACTACCTTCACTTGTCCATTTGGGACTTATGCTTATAGAAGAATGCCCTTCGGTCTATGCAATGCCCTTGCCACATTCCAGAGATGTATGCTCAGTATTTTCAGTGATTTGGTGGAGCGCATTATGGAGGTCTACATGGATGACATCACAAGATATGGGGTAATGGAATTAAATGTCATCAACCTTGAAACTGTCTTCAGATAGGTGCATTAAGAAAATTTTGGTGTTTAATCGAAAGTGTCATTTATGGTCAACCAAGGAATTGTGCTAGCATATCATATCCGGACAGAACGGAGGTTGAGAAGCCAAATGAGTCATCAAACTTCCTCTCCCACTCAATGAGAAGACTGTGAGGGCAATTCGATACAGGTTTTACAGAGGTTCATCAAAGATTTTTCAAAGATAGCAAAGCCTCTTTACAAGCTGCTGGAAAAGGCTGCTAAATTTGCATGAGATGAAGACTGCAAAAGGAGCTTTGAGGAGCCCAAAACCTACTTGACCACTGCACCAATAGTGAGAGCCCCCGATTGGCAATTGCCTTTTAAGGTTATGTGCGGCGCAGTGATTCACATCGGAGGCTTCGTTAAAGAGAAGTATGAAACTCATATATCTACTATGCAAGCAAACTTTAAATGAAGCACAGAGAACTATACCACCATCGAGAAAGAACCATCAAGTGCTGGTCATGCCTTGACAAATTTTGTTTATATTTGGTGGGGTCGAACATCATTATCTTCACAGACCATTCAACTTTGAAGTACCTTCTCACCAAGCAAAATGCCAAGGTTAGGCTTATTAGATGGGTTCTCCTCCTTCAAGAATTTAACCTGCAGATCAAGGATAAAAAGGGGGTGGAGAATGTTGTTGCGGATCATCTCTCGCGACTAACAATAGCACACAACACTCACAACTCTCCCATCAATGATGAATTTCCTGAGGAGTCCCTGCTGCTGCTAGTGTGAGAAAGCCCTTATGGTATGCCCACACCGTCAATTTCTTAGCAAATGTGAAAATTACTGGGCTTGACTGAAGGCACAAGACAAGAAGTTCTTGCAAAGATCTGTCTCTACTATTGGGAAGAGCTACCTTGTTCAAGTATTTGTGAAGACTATAATTGTAAGATGTGTGCCTCGATAATAAACAACAAGAAATATCAATACCGCTTATGAGAGTGCATGGAGGCCATTTTGCTTCCCGTAAAACCGCCATGAAGTACCCAACCGGGTTCATTGGCCTTCTCAAGGATGCCCACAACGTATGCCGTTCAAGCGACAAATCCCAAAGACTAGTAGCGATCTTCTATCAACACATGATGCCCAAACCCAATTTTATGAGGTTTACTTGGTCTGATAAGCCTGTGGCATCAACTTTATGGGGTCACTGGTTTCCTTTGATACATACATATTGTTGGGGGTTGACTATGTGTCTAAGTGGGTTAAAGCAGTTCCATGCAGAGCAGCAGACCACAAGGTGATATTGAAATTCTCGAAGGAAAACATCTTTCAAGATTCGGGGGTCCCTACAACAGAACATGATGGGAGGGGTTCACACTGTTAACAAAACCTTTTGAGAACCTCCTAGCTAAATATGGTGTAAAGCACAAAGTGGCCACCCCTTACCATCCTCAAACTAGTGGTCAATTTGAGCTCGCCAACAGGGAAATCAAGACTATATTGATGAAAGTGGTGAACTCCAACAGGAAAGACTGGTCTCTCAGACTGCTGGACTCCTTGTGGGCATACAGAACAACCTTCAAGACCATTCTTGGAATGTATCCCAATTGCCTAGTTTATGGCAAGGCATGCCATCTGCCTATGAAGATTGAATATAAGGCGTAGGGCAATCAAAAGCTGAACCCGGACTCGGGGAAGAGTCGCCTCAAAAGGTTCCTCGACACTTTAATGAGCCAAGAGTCGAGAAAATGATGCCTACTAACTCAAAGATCAAGTAAAAGAAAGTTTGAAGAAATGGCATGATTAATGATAAGCCTACAAAAACTCATACAAGGAGATCAAATGTTGTTTATGACTCAAGTCACCTCTTCCTGGGCAAGCTCAAGTCAAGATGAACTGGTCCATTCATCATCCATCAAGTTCATCCTAATGGATCAATGGATCTGCTCAATCCCAAGGATAGCAGGGTATTCAAGGTCAATGGGCAGAGGCTAAAGCCCTATGCAAGATAAGCCAAGAATGCATACGAGTGAGATCCTCCTGATCCTCCTTGAACCTGTAAGGCTACCTATGTGGGCGTGGCTTCAGAGATGCTCGTACACTCCACTTTGGCTGTGAATTTTGCTTCGTCATCGTAAAGTTTTACCAGGCTTTCTCCCTTACCAGCTAGTTTTGATTGCACTCTCACTCTCTTTATGCTATACTCATAATTTTTGCCATTTTGCAGTGGTCATAGTCATCAGGAGTTTGGAAATTTTGTAGAGTGCGAAAAATTTCACATCCGTAAAATTTCGCAGCTCCGCTGGGGATTCCCGCCGCCCGTCTCATCTCCGCCGTTTTTCCCACACCATACCATTAATTCCCTATATTTTTTAACCTAGTTTTTAGTGCCCATTTATGGACACTAAACAGGTTAGCCTTTCACTCCCCAAGACCCTCCATATAAAACCATCCCCCACCTTCTCCTTCTTGTTTAGTCCTTCCATCTCCTTACCCGAAGAGGAAATCCTCCCACCTTCTCCATCCCTTTCTTAATCCAAACATCCAAGTAGGGCCAAGACTCGCAGAAGGCATACCTCTGCCCGGTGCGACCTTCTTCCTCCGCCACCGATGCCGACGCCCCTGCCGCAAGCCGAGCACCTCCCGTCGCTTCATGCCCCGTTCCTACTGCCTCGCCGAGCTTATCATGACCTCCTCGTTCCACTTTGGAGGACAAGGTCCACTTGATAGAACTTTGACTCAGCCGAGTCCATACCCCTCCCGCTCACGAGGATACTATGCCGTGTGTTGAGCATACTGGTTTTCCCGCTAGTTCCTCGGTCAGAGCACCGCCAAGATCAGTGGAGGCCATTCTTACTCTGACAAAGCTGGCTTTACCCCGTGTTCAGCACCTCCCACCCCGTGATCCAGCCAAAGGATTACCAACAGGCAGCCCATTCTCGCAGTAGAGGATCGCCCACCCCGTAGTTGGCATATAGAGGTTCAAATCGCACCATCCAGCTCCAAAGAATCATCACATTACTCATGTGGCAAGGGAATGTCAGATCCTCTCGTACTCCAATGCCCAACTCCATAGATCAATTTGACCCATGATAGACAGAGCGCCACTACAAAAGTGATCCATGAGTCCACTGGGATTTTCTGCAACATTATGATGCAAACATTATCCCTCTCACCACATCAATATATCTTTACAGCCTACTGATGTCCTTACAGCCTTAGATAGACATAGACTTGAAGGAGTTGTTATTACAGAACCATTAACTGTGGTAGATCTAGTCACCTGCCAATGTCTCCCACTTCATCAGTGCCCACTCCTGCCTTTCAACATCCTCGGTTAGTATCAGACTTCACCCAAAGCAGCCTCCCAGTTTCTCTGGACTGCTTGCACAAGAAAGCAATAGATGCTTCCCTCCCCGCGAGTCACGTTTCGCCTTACACACTTTGCAGAGATGACCTTCACTAGCAAAGTCATCATACCGAGAGGTACTTTCCATCTTCCAATCCAGTCTATCGGAGAATGGATATTTGCAGTGGGAGAGTTTACATTAAGGAGTGAAGATATTTCCATGTTTTAAAGACTGATTTATAAAGTCTTATTTTTGTAAGATAATTAATTCGTTGTTTAGTTTCCTTTGTGTAGTTGCTTGTTTTGTTTTGCGGAAGCCGCTTAGTTTGTTTTTGAAAAGCCAAAATATAGTCATTTTTTTTTTTATATAATACATACCATACAAATTCACATTTTTCAGGTGTTTTGCCTAGCTTGCGCTTCAAAATTGAAACATTGTCCAATTCTCATGGATGTTAGGATTAGTTCCATGCCTAATCGGGAAAGTGGGATGATCAATTGAATTCTTGTTGCTTTCAACCTTTTTCTTCCACCTCTAGCTAACCACACACTGAACACATTAGGTTTCATCAATAAGCTGAAAAACTGTCTAACCTCCTAAACCTTGCAAAAACTTGACCTAGTTTCGTTGACCACCTTCAATAAGTTATGGACCCTATGAAAAGAAGGCCAATGAGTCTCTTCCAAGAAAAAAAAAGAAGAAAATCGCAACGCTTGCCTCAAAACCCGAGCACGGTCCGAAGGTAGCGCAGTTCCTTAAAGCCCGGTGCCCTAAACCAACTGGTTGGGAGTCACCAACTTAGTTTGTAACACCCCAAAATATACCCTAGTCATTTTCTGAGATATTTATGGGGTATTGTGGTATAATTTAACTTGTCAATTTAAATTCAAAACGTGAAAATTTCGAAAACCCAGAACTAAGCAAGGGTAAATTTGTAATTCGTCAAAATGGGATATAAATGTCATAGGATTATAAGATTATATGCCAAAGTGGAATATGAATAACTTGTGGTGCAAATAGAGGGGAGATCGATGAAGGACCAAAGCACAATAAAAGGAAACTTAAGTCAAATTAATGCATTTTTGATGACCAAACACGACCTTATGAAATGAGACCAAATAAGGCCAATTTTGGTCTCTCATTTGGGGATTTTTGGAGGGCAAAACATGAAAGAGAGAAAGGAAGAGAAGAAGAAGAAGAGGAAGAGGAAGAGCAAAGGTATGGAAGCTATGATGATTCAGAGTGGAAAGTCAAAGTATGGAAACTATGGATTTGTATGGAGATGTAAGGATTTGCTATGAGTTTCAGATGCATATTAGTGGTTCCACTTCAGTAGGTTTAGTTAGAATTCATCCTAACCCTAGATTTCTTGAAATTCGTTGGTAAAACCCTAGTTTGCATAAGATGATTATGGATTCTTAGTTTATGGTGTTTGGAAACATGTTCGAGTGAGTGTGGCTAACCTAACATACAAGTATTTTAGTTAGTGGTTTTAAAAAAACCTAATTAATCCCTATGATTGGTTTTGTCAATAGAATATATCGAGATTTTTCAGAGAATATATGTGTTTTATTTGCTTTGGTTAGATTTAGAAAAGGACCAAAAGCAACACAAATTGTAACAGGGTCCTTCAGCTAAGAGAACTCTGAGAAGTGCTATGAACCCCACAAATGCACTAAAGGTCCCGCGCCACTAAGAAGGAGGATTTTTCCATCCCTGGGTTTGCAAGAATGAAATTAAGGGCTTCGTCAGTTGTATAAGAAGACGCCACAACGAAGCCACCGCTCACAAAGATGGAAATGTTGTGTTTTTGTTTCGCTTCGTTGTTCCGAAGACTTGTCTATTGAACTAATAAGGATCCTATAAGTGTATGAAAGGGTCCATACATGTTTGTAAGGTAAAGGAAATGAAAAATTAGATCGTACCTTGCCGCCAAGGCGGAGTGAAGTTTAATGGTGGTAAACGTAATGCCCCTATTATAAGATAGTAAGTTACTGAACACATATAATTGTAGGAATGCCTAAGACCAGATATTGAATGACATGACACCTCTGTTACGTGAACAGGCACGTATAGTACTTTGGTACTCTCTGATTAGTGCGACGACACTCTCTGACCGTGTTTCGACACATTTAGTACTTCGGTACTCTCTGTTTAGTGCTTCGACACTCTCTGTTTAGTACTTTGGTACTCTCTGATTAGTGCGAATTACATCTCCTGTCATCGCTTAACACTCCTCGCAGGTTACCGACACCTCAAGACTGCATCAGACCTTCGCAGGTTTATTTGCACAGGTCCTACCATTTCTTTATTACCGGTCTAGGCAATCCAACAGTTATATGATAAGAGTCTGAATAATGAATAAGAGTAAAGTAAAATACATCGTTTCCTCGCTCTCGAACAAAATTACGTACCTCTCAGATAAGTATAAGTTTTGTAGTACCTACGAGTACCTGGCTAAGTATAAGCTCAGAACTCCTACTTCCCGAGGTAAGCACAAGATGTGTCCCACGGATATCCGTACAAGTATAAGCTTAGAATTCCTACTCGAGATCTGACAAGTATAAGCTCACTTATGGCAACAAATATGTATAAGTTTGTTATATGAATTTATGGAAAAATTCTGATATCTGCTACTGTGTATCTATTACTGTTATATGCTCACTATAATTATGTTCATGCATGTGTATACGATGTATATGTTTCCCACTGCCGAAAGCTTAGTGTTTTAACTGTAGGTACAAGAGAGATGTCCACGCTCTTCTCGCACACCGCCGAGCCAGAGATTACTTATAGAGAGTCCACCACAAGAGGGTTCTGCGCTCTGAATATGTAAATGTAAATATACAGTTTTTGTATATGTATATGTAAATGAGACTCAGGACTGTATGTATTGACATTGTGAACACAACTACAATGGTAGTTTTATTTTTGTATCTGTGGATATAATATTTTGATTCAATTATAAGACTTGGGCCCACCAATGTTTGAAAAAGTAAGTAAAGAGTCCCAATTGGTATCAAAGCATCCCATACTCGGGTTCGGACCCGCCAATCGGGTTGGACCCGAGACGGGGTGTTACATAGTTGCTTGTTACATGGGTGGATGGGTGAAACTTAGCAAGTTGTAGGCGCTGGAGTCTTGAAGTCATTCGAAGTCCGAGGTGAAACCTAAAGAGTTTGTGGTTGAAAAATCCTATGACTCACTCAAACCTTCATTGGTCGGGAGTCATCTGATCCCTGCTATGGACTTTCATAAGTCGATTCTCATCATTGCACCCCAAACACAAAAAAAGAATTATGGAATAAGAGCGGGTCTCGATCATTTAGTCCGGCAGTGACCAGTCATGGCAAAGAGTTTTATTGGGGGAGAATGCAGTTTGACAATTTATTGTTGAAAACTAATCATATAAACACTTAGGTTTTGGTGGAAGTTGTAGGTTGATTCTCTAGAGAAGGAAACTCTTTTGATGCTAGATTTTGTATGGAACTCACTCTCTTGAGATGGTTATTAAAGTGTACTCTTAAATTTCATCGAGGGTTAGGCATTACTCATCCACATACTTTTTGAAATATCATTTTTGAAAACATAATTGCTAAGGGACTAGCAATGTGTCGGTTAGGGGGAGTGGTTAGTGCCCAAATAAGGCTATTTTCGGGTGCCCCTGCTTATTACAAATAAACACTTTTGTGTAATTAATCACCCATCAACCCGATTGGCACATCATGTCCCAGTTATGCTACTGATAACTTTTACATATTTGTGTAGTTTTCAAAGCTAATCATGCCAAAGTTTGAGTTATCTCGATCAAGAATCCAAGAAAATACCAAGTCAACTCTGAGTCACAGTCAAAAAGCCGAAGGAAAGTAGAGCGTAAAGGTAAGAAAAGAGGGACACCTAGACTGAGTTGGCAATTCACAACCACTTCAACCCGCTCCAAATTTTTGACCCCATTTGACCTCTTTTTTGTGATTTTTCCTAAAATACCCTTCATGTATAGTGGGTATTTGAGATAGCTTAATTGGGCTTACTAGAGCACTATATGCTCCTCGTATAAGTTATTATAATCGAGAGCTCATTAATACGTAAACTGGTGGGAGTTTTCCCGCCTTTCTTTTCTCATTTCCTCTCTTTTTCTCTCATTTCGTTGCCAAACACTTTCGAGGATGACAACTCGAGATGAGTTGGCTAAACTCCCTTCATCCTTAGCAGGGCTATCGGGCTTTAATTTGAGGTAAACCGTTGGTTTTCATGTTTTTAACGCAGCATTTATTGTCATTTATGTTTCTATCTCTCACCTAGGTTTAAATCCTCAGATTCATCTTGATTGACCAAGATTTCATAATCTTAGTGGTTCAATGGATTCTATTTCTAGATCCACTGAGACTCGGTTAGTTTCCATTTATTTGTTACTGTAGGGTAGATCAAGGAGACAAATTTTCATTATCCTGAACATTTTTATGTCTTCAATAAACGCTTTATTTCAAAAGAAAAATTAAGAGGTTCGCTTTTATCGCCAAATGAAGATCCTGCCAGAAATGACTATAGGTCATCCTCTCCAACGTGAGGAAGGGACCGAGAACCCCGCTACCTTAGGATTTTCAAAACCTGGGTTCGATGCTTCAAAGAGCTCTTTATATTTTTCTTCACCTTGTTCGCTCTCGAACATTACCCTCACTCAAGTGATCAAAACCCAAATCCAAATTGAAATTCATCATTTTGAGCCAACTGTTAATCATTTAGAAAGGAAAACCCATCCTGTTCGACCTAGAGCTGGCCATATCACAAAGAGCTATGCTACTAGTAGTATGAGGAAATAGATTATAAATTTTGTTGATTACGGTATATCCTACCGCACACCTAATTAGCAAAGTGTCTTGCCAATGGTGGTACTACATGTGCCTTTCCAGAGCTCAAACACATATCTAAGACAGAGAACCCATAGAAACTTAACGTGCTCAACTGTTGATGGAACCCCAGTAACATCATGCCATTTCCGGATAACGACATATTATGAAATTTGAGTGGTAGAGGAAACCTCTATAGCCGAGAGAGAAGAGTCTTGAATATCAAGCAGACATAGTGCATCAACACCCCGGATAGGTAGGACCGTGAGAATGGTAATATCTCTCAATCTGATACAAATGGGGCCAAAAGGGAGTAGGAAAGGGTTAATACTCTTGGAACAGAATTTTAGTGCAACACTCATCAACTCCATGTCAAGTGAAGTGTTTACAAGATAAAGCCATCCAAATTGAACCGCTTAATCCCCAATGCCATCCAAAGTCCTCTGAAATGCGGAGACAACCTAGTAATCCATGCACCCATGTTGACCAATGACATCCTTCTAAAGCCCTTGACTATGATTTAGCCATGTTTACCATGGGCCATAACTTATTTCCAAGAAGTAGTTCAGTCACTGATCTTAATGGGAAAGGGAAACTAGGTGGAGAAGAAGATGCTTCTCGAAGAAAATGCGCGAACTTTGGCCCATGTAAAGGGGGAAGAATAGTATTGCAAAGTAAAAAATGATGTCAAAGCTAGCACAGATTAAGGAAGAAAGAGCACAAATTTGGATTACCTCGATGAAGATGGAACTAAGCTAGAAGCCATAGAACCAGCACAAGAAGCTCCTAAAGAAATAAACACAAGAAAGCTACAATCATAACAAGGGTGAAATCTCAGGTTGCAAGGCCGAGAAATATTCAACATGGTAGAAATCTATTTGGCAAAAAGTTACCTTTAAGTCGTTTTTGTCGGTAAACAAAGCGAAATTCTTTGGTAATGCACAATTTACAATCTGCCAAAAAAAAAAACTCAATTTAAGGTGAAAGGTAACTCAACCCGAGGTTGTTGAAAATCACTCAATATGCAATCAAGAAAAATTTTAAAAATAGCCAAATGACTTCAAAGAATATTTTCGAAGGACTATTCAAGACTCTTTTCAGAGTTTGCACCCAAGAAAATCTTCGAAACAAGCCGAACAACTTCAAAGAATATTTTTGAAGGTATATTCATGAATATTTTTAAAAGTATATTCATGAATATTTTCGAGTTTTGCACCTCAAAAAATGTTTGAAAATAGAAAAACGACTTCAAAGAATTTTTTTCGAAAGTGTACTTCATAAATATTTTTGAGTTCTGCACCTCATAAAATGTTTTTAAATAGCCAAACGGCTTGAAAGAATTTTTTTGAAGGTGTATTCATGAATATTTTCGAGTTCTACACCTCAGAAATTTTTTTAAAATTGTCAAACGGCTTCAAATAATTTTTTTGAAGGTATATTTATGACTTTTTTCAAAGTCTACTCCTATGAAAATTTTCATAATAAGCCGAAAAGCTTCAATGAATTTTTTCAGAGGGTGTACTCATGATTATGTTCAAAAAATACACCACGGGAAAGGTTCGAAATAGCCAAACGGCTTCAAAGAATTTTTTTTCAAAGGTGTATTCTCGACTCTTTTCATAGTATGCACTTAAGAACAAATTCATAATAAACGAAAAAGCTTCAATGAATTTTTTTTCGAAGGATGTACTCATGATTATTTTCAAAATATACATCTTAGGAAATGTTCGAAACAACCAAACAACTTCAAATAATTTTTTTGAAGGTGTATTCTTGACCCTTTTCAAAGTTTGCACCTAAGAAAACTTTCGTAATAAACAATATACACCTCGAGAAAGGTTTGAAACAGTCAAATGACTTCAAAAAAAAATTTCGAAAGTGTATTCTCGACAATTTTCAAAGTTTGCACCTAAGAAAACTTTTGTAATAAGCTGAAAAGCTTCAATGATTTTTTTGTAAGGGTGTACTCATGATTATTTTAAAAATATAAACCCTAGGAAAGGTTCGAAATAGTCAAACGGCTTCAAAGAATTTTTTTGAAGGTATATTATCGACTATTTTCAAAGTTTGTACCTAAAAAAAATTTCGTAATAAGCCGAAAAGTTTTAGAGAATTATTTTTAAGGGTGTACTTACATTATGTTCAAATTTACACCCACAGAAACGCTTAAACAAGTCAATATTTTTCAAGATTATTCAATATTATCTTCAATAATCACAGATTAGAAAACAACAACATCATAAGTTTCCACTTACATCAAAGAAATAAACAATGGAATTTTTCATCCAAATTATTGATAGTAACAAAAGAAAGAACAACCATTCATCAAACAAGAAAGAGGTCGCTAACCAAACACGTTTCACGCTAAACCCCAAAGAAGCATGGGCACGCCTATCAAAGACTCAGTTCAAGGCCAAAGATCTGCCTTTGGGTGCCACTGCACGTAGGGTCCAACCCGCTGCCTAAAGACCGATTATGGAAAGCCTCCCATAGGTACGTAAAATAATAACCCTAATAATATATTATTCAAGAATCCAACCAAACCTCACCAATAAGGAAAAAAGACAATAATCCGATCATCATCGACCTGATCCCCAATAAGGAAGGAAGATAATCCCAAATAAACTTAGCTTCTTTCTATATCCTTACCAACCGATACTCGATAATAACAAAAAGACTTCATCCAATGGGAACGACCATAGTCACCATCCAACCGGTCGGTTAATTACTATAACACAATCCCACCCCACCGGTGAAAGGTACGCCTGTCACCGATACTACACCGATATCGCATCCTCACACGACACATTCGCCCCTAAGCGCCTCTTTTCTCTTAGAAAGGAACTAACTTTAGCATCTGGAGCGACCACAGCGGCTTCCCCCGCCGACCCCCTTCCTTCTTTGCAAGAGTGCCGCTCTAAGCCGCCAGCCAGATCGAAGATTGGTGAGGCCATCCTACTTCAGCCTGTGACGATCTGCCAGCCACAACCCAAATTTCACCAGAAGCTGGGTGAGTCCTGGCTGGCCCTAGCTGGTCGCTCCAGCCCGCCCATTAAAAGGCATCATCAGGTTTCTTCAAAAGAAATTCGAAATTAAGAAACTCATTATCAAGGAAAGTATAAAATATTTGATTTTTACTTACTGACATTTCTTTCTTCTCCATGAACTACAAATTACAATGAAGATCAAAGGGGGAAAATCAAGTCTTGAAGCCGTAGCAGCAGCGAGCGATAGAAGGTAGCATTCGTCAGCAACCAAGGAAACACAAGTAGCGGCATCGACTTCCTCGTTTCCATGAGCAGCGATGAATAGTGGAGGGGGAGCAAAGGCGAAGTCGAACTCGGTGACGAAGTCATCGGCCTTTTTGACGGTGACAATGATTGGAACGACAGTGTAAGCAACGTCGTCAATGATGTTCCAACAGCAATACGATGACGATAATCGTCGGCTTCTCCGATTCTAGTAACGGTAGAACCAACGTTGGTAGAAACAACTTTAGCGCAAGAGTTTCCAAAGGGCGCTTCGTGAGATGTCGCCGGCGGCGATAAGAACAACGTAGCGACTCAGATGCATGATTAAAATGCAGTCTATCATAGTGATGACGAACGGAGGAGCAAATGATAACGACGCTTGATCAATAAACGTTGAATTTCGGAGAAGGTAACGATAGCTTGATTGTTGGCTTCTGACGATGACAACTGACATACAATGTTAAGCAAGAGATAGTGACAACATGAATGGAGGAAGAAGAAGGTGAAAAAAGTAAAATAAAAGGGTTTCCTTTATCCAAATAAGTGGGGGTCTTTTTAGGAAGAGAAAATAAATTCTTTTTGGAAAGAGAATAAGGAAATCCTAAGGCCCTGTTTAGTAGGTAGAAAATTTTATGTTTTCTCTATTCAAACTTTTCGAAAACAAGGAAAACGCGTTTAGTTACGAGAATAAGACGAAAAACAAATTCTTGAAAACAAAGAAAACGACCACTATTTTCAACATTTTATATACTAATCGAAAAACAAGAGCTGGTTTTCTTTTTGTTTTCAATTAAATTTAACTAAATTCAACCAAATGAGGTTGAAAATGAAACGATTTCAACCAAATCTGCATTTAAACGATCGAAAAATGAAAACTAAAAATTAGAATACATTGAAAATTTTCATATTCTGAATTTTGGATAGAGTTGAAAATTTTCGTGAACTAAACGGGGCTTAAGTTGTTTGGAGAAGAAGTTGGATGATTTTTATTTGGAAGAACAATATCCTTTAGTGTAGAAAGAACAAAATTTGGAGGTTTAAACTTGATGATGGCTGAAAATTTTTCTTAGGGAATCAATACTTGTTTTTTTTTTTGGCCAAAAGAAAGGATTGTCTTCATAGAAATAATTCATCTGAAATTAATTCCCTACTTATTGCAGGAGGGTTATGAACCCATTCAACTAGACTAGACCCTGAACCAGTTGCTCTTGCTAAGAGATGAGCCGCATGATTCGCTGATCAACAAGTAAAAACAAGAGAACTTTCCGATAAGGCTTGGAGAAGTTCTTTACAGTCTTTGAAAATCAGGCTTACAGCAAAGAGGTAGCTAGCTGTGGAATTTACTGTAGATACCAACAAGAGACGATCGGATTCAACAATTACTTTCTGAAAAGAGTTTTTCAGCAGCCATTGTAGGGCATTTCTACAACTAATAGCTTCAGCCAGTAAAGCATCCCGAGGACCCTGATCACAGTCCAGCGATGCATCCAAGAATCTACCCTGGTGATCACGTACTACGAGGCTCATTCCAATCAGTCCTTGCCCTTCAAATACCACCCCATCAATATTACATTTTATGTACCCCGGGGTTGGGGGAGACCACTTTAGCAGGCAGGGTTCCAGGAGATGATGGTTTAAGGTGGAATGTCTTTCGTGAACCTACCTCCAGCTCTCAACACATTGCCTGGCTGAAGACACTACTTGGGAGGCCTCGGTCCTCTTGTTATTCCATACGAAATGATTTCTCCTCTTCCAAACTTCCCAACAAAGCAGCCACTCGTTGCAAGTCTTTCTCCGCCTAATTCTCACTTTGAACCTCCCACCATTCTAGAAAATTATTGGCTCTTTCTTGGGACACACCTATTTGAGCTTGCCTCCAAATGGTTTGTACCTTCCTACATTTTATTAGTGCGTGCAAAGAGTCCTCCATAGCTTCAAGACAACACGGGCACTCGCTGGAAGCTACCACCCTTCTTCCTTGGAGTGCTAGAATCGTAGGTAGCAACTCAGTCCCTGCTCTCCAAAGGAGATTCTTTTTTTTTGCTGGCGAAGATAGTTTCCATATCAGTCTCTAGCCTGGTAATGCAACTCTCCTGAAGGTATGTCTATATGTTCGAAGGAATATGTAACTGCTCTTCACTATGTAATCCCCTCTCGTTTCCAGGTGTCAAATCCAGCTATCTCTTTCCTTCTTGAGACCAAGCGGTATTTTCAAGATCAAGTCTTTGTCCCTTGCACAGAAGATGTCATTCAATATGTTCCTATCCCACCTTGCTCCCTCACTGGTCTTGAGAGACCACACCATAGCCGTTTCTAGCCCCTGAACTGGAGGTGTTTGGATTATCGGTTCCTGTGGGTCTAGGAGCCATGGTTCGTTCCAAACTCCGACTTTCCTTCCTGAGCCTATACGCCATCTTGCACCGGCCTTAATCAAGTGAAGTGTCTCGAAAATGCTTCTCCATACGTAGCTGGGATTTGATCCTAGCTTGGTCTCTGTCAGTCGCCCTGACGGAAAATATTTTGCTCCCAAGATTCTCCCAACTAGGGATTGTGGTCGTGTGAGTAGTCTCCACGCCTGCTTTGCTACCAGAGAAATATTATGCTGGCGGAGATTCATAAAGGCCAAACCTCCCTCTTCTTTGGGCACACAAAGACGATCCCAAGCAGCCCAGTTAATTAATTTTTTCCTGATGATTTCTACCCCACCAAAAGGAGTTCATCATCCTTTCTAAATCAGAACACAAAGTAACAGGAAAGAGGAATACACTCATAACAAATGAAGGTGTGGCTTGGACAACTGCCTTCAAGAAAATTTCATTTCCCCCTCGAGAAAGAAATTTTCGGTTTCATCCACACAACCTCCTCCACACTTTGTCTTTGACATATTAAAAAATCGCCTTCTTATTTCGACCGATGATGGCTAGCACTCCAAAGTACTTTTCTACAAGCCCAGAATTTGCGATACCCAGCATGGAGCATATTCTAACTTTGTTGCTTCTGGAACATTTGGGCTGAAAGACACTGGATTTCTGCAAATTAATTCTCTGACCCGAGGCAACCTCATACTGGCTCAAACAATTTTTAATGGACCTAAATTCCCTTGGGCACGCTTTGAAAAAGAAGTAGTTGTCGTCGGCAAAAAATAAGTGTGAAATAGAGGGGGCATTTTTTGCTATGCTGCAACCGTGTATAAGGCCCTTAGCCTGCAGGTCCCTAAGAGTAGAGGATAACCCATCAGCACATAAAATAAATAAATAAGGGGATAACAGGTCACCTTGCCTGAGCCCTTTTTCTGGTGAGATAGGACCGCTTTCCATCCTGTTGTGCAGGATCTTGTATTGAACTGAATTCACGCACTGCATTATCAAATGTATCCACCTCGCATGGCAGCCCATTTTCACCTTTATTTCCTGAAGGAACTGCCACTCTAGCCTGTCATAAGCCTTTGACATGTCCGTTTTCCTCGCCACCACCCCACTTTTTCCTTGTCTCTTTCGTTTGATGTAATGACACATTTCGAAAGCTATCATAATGTTATCCGTAATGAGTCTGCTTGGGATGAAAGCACTTTAAGATTCAGAAATTACCTCTGGAAGGATAAGTTTCAATCGATTTGCTAAGGACTTTGCTACAATTTTGTACAACACATTGCACAGTGCTATTGGTCTTAAGCCTGAAATTTTTCCTGGACTTACTTTCTTCGGGATTAAGACAATATAAATGTTATTCCAGTCTCCTGACAACTCCCCATTATTCAACACTCTCAAACAAGTCGTTGTAACCTCACCCCCTATAATGTCCCAGTATGCTTGATAGAAACCTGGATTCATACCATCGGGTCCTAGAGATTTATCAGGATGCATAGAAAAAATTGGCTCTTTAATCTCACTCGCTTCAAACTCCTTAATGAGCTGCTGATTTTGCTCCTCTATCACCCTCCTTTGGACACCTCTTAGAATAGGTTATGTTATGCAGCCCGGGGATGAAAATAGGTTATCATTCTTCATTTTCATCACTGCATTTTTCCTTCTTCTCCCCGATGCAAATTTATGAAAAAATCTTGTATTCATATTACCATGTTTCAGCTAGTGTTGCTTCAATCTCAAGCTCCAATATTTTTTCTTTTTGCTTAATCAACATGTCATTTAACTCTCCTCTCTACTTGCAATTGTTGGATCGAGATTTGGTCCCATCCTTTTTTTAGTCTGTTTATTCTCTTCCGGCACAAAGCTAGCTTCCCCTTAAAAATTCCGTCTTTGGGCCATGCTCCATACGGCTAGATCACTAGCACATTTTGAGATCTGCCTTGTTATATCGTTCCCCCTTGAGTTCTCCTAGCCTTGGTTTATGATGGTTCTACATTCGGGGTTACCTATCCAACTATTTTCAAAACGGAACTTCCTATAACCAGACGGCCGTTGATTCCCCAACTCCAGGATTAAAGCTGTATGATCTGAAGAAAAAGTGTCTTCGTTAAGCACTTTGGCTGAAGGGAACACGTCCTGCAGCCATCTGCTATTAGCCAAATATCTGTCCAGCTTCTCCTCTACCCAGTGCCTCCCCCTTGAGCGTTCCCAAGTAAACTGATAACCTATCATACGAACCTCCTCTAATGCACACACATCTACTAGTTTTAACCCCCTAATGGCGAGGCAGGTGGAGGCTCTTTCCCATTGAGATACAGGTTGTTGAAACTCATATATCATGAGATATTTGATATTTTGGGAATGCGGTGAATCACCTTCATGATGATGTTCGAGAAAGCCAAAACCAGTGAATTCCGTTTAGAAGGTTCTCCAACTGAAATTTCTACGTCTACATGATTCCTTGAGTAGCTCAACAGTCTGCTGCACCTTTGTCTTTCCCATAAACCGCTATACCACCTCCTTGATTTATTCCCTTATTAAAGAAGACCCTCAAACGTACTCCACCTATTCTTTCTATAGTTTCCATCTAAGAATCTCTGACACCTGGGATACGGCCAATGCATACGATACGGCGGACACGGTGGACACGGCAAATTTAAAAAATTAGGATAATGGATAATGCAAGGACACTTATGATAATATTTATAAAATAAAAATAATGTCCTTACAAAGAGTTAATAATTATACTAATAAATTAATAATAAATGTATGAATTTTATGTCATTATTTCTGTATTTATAAAGAATTTGTCTTGAGCAAAATGTGACTATATTTGGATTCATATTCTCTTTTATCAAATTTAATTATTTATCAAATATAATTGAATATTATCTTTATAATTACATACACATTAAAAAACATTATTAAACTTATAAACCCAATTACCCAAACACCCCCCAACCCCCACAAAGCCTTTTGACTCCCCACCCCTGCTCCGCCCCTACACCTCGCCACCCCACACCCTCTACCCCCTGCTCCGCCCCAATCTCTACACCCTACACCCGCCACCCCACTCCACCCACGCCCCTACCCCCCCGCTCCTGCCCCCGCCCCTTGAACCCCCTACCCCACCCACCCCCCTACTCCCTACCACTACAAGAAATCTCTAGCCATCGACAAAACATCGACTGACAAATTCTCAGGTTCGTAATTCACTGACGAATATCGACTTAACAAAGATATTATTTTTCCACATTTTTGCTACCATTTACCGACAGCCATTTTAAAATTACCGACTAGTAATCTGTAGAGGTAATTTTCCCGCTATATATAGGCGCCAACTTTTAAAAATTACTTATCGGTCGTAATACCTAATACTTTAAAATTGGTCGACTAAGTGTTCCGTAGGTAATTTTCCATTTTACCAACGGAATACCTACTTTAACATTACTACTAAGTGTTCCGAGGTAAATTCTTATCTTTGATACTTTTTGAAATATTTATCTTTAATACTTGATATTATTAAATATAAGTGTAATTATAATAATATTTAAATTTTATAAAATGAAATAATTTTAATGTTTAAAACTTAATATATCCAAAAGAATTAAAATTAATTATTTTATTCTAACCACATATATATATGCTTATTTTGCAATTACTATAACAAGTTGATGAATGATATATATAATATTTTCAATTTATCTAAATATTAGTTTATCGGTTGCTTAGCGGGATCTCTATGTTTCCCAAGTCTAAGGTCCGGGAGTTCAAAACCCCTTGAATGCATATTTTTCGATTTTGGTAAACTAAAAATACTCGACTGACTTTCCGTAGGTAAATTCAACACAGATTACCTGCGTAATTTTATTGCATTTCGTCCCCATTTCAGATTCTCAACTTTGCCTTACTGATTTTCCAATAATTTGAAATGACTTTAACAGAGGTAATTTTACCTACTTGATTGATTTTCCATTTAGAATTTATTTACCTACGCCTACAACAACCTAATAAATATAAATTTGCCTGTATTCCTTGTAGTAAATTTAATTATCGACTCTGACTGTTTATATTACCTGGCTGCACTTTCCGTATGAATTGTCAATTTGTTGTAGTACCCCACCCACTCCCTTGCTCCTCGCACCCAACCCTCCCCCCATTCGACCCCAACACTCATCCCCGGTTCCTCCCCTTCCCCCCGCCATCCCCTCGTCCCTTCCCCTTTCTCCCTCCATTTGACCCAACACTCATCCCCCAGCTCTCCCTCTTCCCCCCCGCCATCCCCCGCCTCCCTTCCCCTTCCCACCCCCCCCTCCATTTGACTCAAATGACTCATCCCCGTTTCCTCCCCTTCCCCTCTCCCGCCTCCCATCTTCTCTCCTTCCTTTTCTATCGACTGATCACGAACAACCTAGAAATAAAAGTTGTCGCAGCCTCATCTTCCCCTCTTTTCCCCTCCGCCGAAATCCACGGACTCCACCCCGGGCCCCATCTCTCCTTCCTTTTCTACGCTCCCGATTGGAATCACTGATCAGAACAATTGAGCCGTGTCAAGCCGTGTTCTACCCGTGTCCGAGCCGTGATCCGGGCGAAGCTCACGATTATATGGTCAACGATACGCCACGCGGGCGATCTGCGATACGATCCGACGCCAGATCCGTGTGTGTCCGCGCATCCACGTGTCCGGCCACACCCGACACCCCCCCACGAGCTGCCGATCCGCGCTTCCGAGGTTTCGCCACCATCATAACTTCCATTAAAAATATAATATTAGCTTATACCTCAAAAGACAAGGTCTTGTAGCTCATGAATCAGGCGCGGATTACCCAATCCACTGATAGCTCAAGTAGTAAATTCATCGACTCAAGTAGCTCAAGGCTTTCATCCTCGCCAGATTGTTATCAAAGACAATATTATGTTCCATATTTTCAGCACCCCCTTCCTTTTTCAGGTTGCTTTCCATAGCCTTCAGGCGCCTTCTTTGCTTATGCTATAGAAATGCCTTTCTCCCTCTTCCTTTCAGGCCGTGATCGCATGAAGATCTTCGTGATCGGGAACTCAGGGAGGAGAGCACCAATCTGCTCGAGGATATTCCTTCACCCCTCTTGTCAAGTTGCGATCGGTTTGGAAATAATAAACGCAGGCCTTAACGCGAGCCCAAAATGTTAGGCTTAAGAGGAGAGCCGAAGGAGCACCTAGTACTGCTCTGGGCCGATGATATCCTCAAACATGTGCGCCCAAGATCGAGGGCCCAATCCACCCCCTTCGAAAGGCCGCAATATAATCGGCCCAAAGAACTGTGACAAAGGAAAATACCCAATTTCCACCAATTAGGAAAAGTTACGACATTTCCTAATAATTACCCAATAATCATCCCTTATTAATCGGGTTAACGATAAGGAAAAATCTCACCCACAGAGAAATATCGTGACGTCATCCAATAAAGAAAGCTGCCATTTCAGATCATCATCCAACTAGGAAAATTATCATGATCACCCATTATAAATACCAGGCCACCCCATCGGTGAAAGGTACGCATAAAACTTCATTCCCTAAGCATTGATTTTCTTCCACCTGAAGAACTAACTTAGTGATCTGGAGAGGCAACTTATGATCCCACAAATCCTTTTGTTTCTTATTTTCGCAGAGGAGCCCGACATCCGTAGTCGATCCGGCCCAGCAATCCGCCAAGCCCACCAGCTTCGCTTGAAAAACATCATCAATTTGGTGCCGTCTGCGGAACAACGCTTCCTTTTACAACAAAGCCATCCTCGCTGATCGATGGTATCGACTGCAAACACGTTTCTGAGCCACGCCTAATCCCCTAAGACGCAAAGACCAAAGAAGGTGACATAGATAGCCGACCTCTCTGAGGCACACTAGAAACTCTACATGTCAATACCGACGAGATGGAGCGCTCCGTCTCACCAACCAATCGTCTGGCCGAGAGAGTAAGCAATTCACTGTGCAAATGCAATGGCCCTAAGAGGCGAGACAGTCTTAGAAGGCCAAACACCTTACATGTTAAGAATTGAAGAACACTGACACCCAGGTGGGATGAGAAAATCACAGCAGCAGAGAGACCTGAACTCATAGAGAAAAAGTCTGAATGAGGAGAGACATGGTAGAACAATGTAGGCGACGGGGCTCCAATTTTTATCATAGAAGCAAAAGGCCATGGGAGCAGAGAATTAAGGACATCCAACAGAGCTCAAACACATGAAGGAAGTGGTAGCGGCCGGGGCCCAGCCTCTATAGACCCCATGAATAATAAACCGAATCCCCGTTCACAACCTGCGGCCGCACCTCCCGTTCGTAATGCCTCATATCGAAATGTTCGACAGAACGAAAGACCCCATTGATCACCTCAATACATCTAAGAACCAGATGGAGCTGCACGGATATCAGGACCCCATACGGTGCAGAGCCTTAGCTATCACACTAAAAGGCCTAGCGTTGGCCTGGTTTAACAGACTCCCGCCGTCTTCCATCTCATCGTTCACAAAGCTTCATCTATCTGGTCTCACACTTTATCTGATAAAGAACGCATTGAAGCCAAGTTATCACCTTATGACCATAAAGAAGAGCTCACAGGAGAGCCTGAGGTCATACGTCCAGAGATTCAATGTAGAGTCATTAAAGGTGGATATTCCTGATGAAAAGTTCGCCATTACCGCCTTCATAGCAGGGCTTGGGGTACAATCAAAAGACCTAATGTTCTCTATCTCAAAGAACCTCGCAGCACAGCTCTCAGGTGTCGCCAAGACAGAAGTATATCATCCAGTGGAAGAAGCCCTCTTATCCAAGGCAAGAGCTCCTTTCACCTAAAAAGGAAAAGAGCAGGGCTGGACAAAGGAAACTGGAGCTAAGCCCCAAGAGGCGTGCAACAGGACATCCCCCATGAGGAGCAGTGGAAAACAAAGAGCGATCCCTAAAAAGACGAGGGAACGTCAAAGATGTACCTAGGACCATCTCACAAATGAGTTACAAAGAGCGGTATTCACCCCTAGCATTTCCTCCTGATGTACCTCGCTTGTCACAGGTTTTACGTGCGAGGTGTATCAGAAAATTTCGAGGGTGGCCATCTCGTAAAAGTCGACCGAGCAAAAAGAGACAATACCAACATCGTGGAGTTCCACAAGGACCATCATTAATCGAACCGATGGTCGCATCTTAACCGAGAAAGAGGATTGCTCACTGATCCACGACACTTCACCGCTACGTACTTAAGGATAAGAACAAGCCCAACCATACCACCACCTCACAAATGCACCTTCTCAAGACCACCACTGGGAGAAACCAACGTGATCTCTGGAGGGTCGAGGGCTGAGAGGTCCAACCTCACCAGAAGGCCAATTGCAAAGATCCGATCGTGGGAACATTAGAAGTACAAGCCGATTCAATTTCCTACCGGATACCGCCATAACTGACCCGACATGAAGAACGCCAACATCCCTACGACAATCCACCGTGGATAAAGGTCGAGTAGTCAATAAAACAATCCACGTGGTCCTTGTCGATACGAAGTTCGGTCGACATCATCTTCAAGATCGCCACAAAACGGCACGGAAGCGGAGTAGCTGTGAGCCACTACACCGCCACGGTTCTTCAGAGAAAGAGTGTCAGCCTCGGGGTCGATAATTTAAGGCTCACTTCTTGGGATACCCCCCATGCCAAAGCTACGACAAAGAAGAAGATTTCATAGTAGTATTCCATCGGCCTACAACATGTTACTGGATAGGCCTTCTCTCAATACTATAAGGGTCATCCCCTCCGCCTATCACATGGTCATCAAATTTCCAACTACAAATGGAGTAGGAATGGTCCAAGGAAACCAACGCATAGCCAGGGAGTGTTACTCAGCTTCAATGAAGCAAAAAACGGTCGACAACATCTATATGGACGAGCTCGATGGTAGATGGTGTGTTAACTCGACCCACGCCCGAAGAACTAGAGCCTATACAGCTTAGCGACCAACTAGAACACCTCGTCTACATAGGATCTAAGCTAGCTGGAGACATCAAAAGCCTTCTCATCCGTTTCCTAAAGCAGAGCATGGAGGTATTCGCCTGGAAACAAGAAGATATGGGCGGAATCGACCCGACAATTATTACACACAAGCTAAACGTCAGTCCATCCTTTTAAACCTACAAGTAAAAGAGAATCGCCTAAAAGGATAATATTGACTGGAAGATAGTCGACAAGTCTTCAAGCAAACACAATCGAGAGGTAGAATATCCTTGAAAGTGGTCGCCAATGTTATTCTCACAAAAACAAACGGAAAGTGACAATGCATCGATTTCATATTATCAATGTGGCCGTCAAAAGATAGTTTCCCACCCTTGATCGACCTCATAATGGACGCCATGGCCTGGCCATGAACCTCACCTTCATGGATCCCTCCGGGATAATCGATCAGTGATGGATTCCAAATGATCAAGAGAAGACCCCTATCTTCACCGGGCAAGGAACCTAATCGCATGTTACCTGAGTTGATATTCTTCGTCAAGAACCAGGAGCCACTTACCAAAGGTCAGAACAAGATGTTCCAAAATCAAATCGAGCATTCATGAGTATATATAGATGACATGTTGAAATTCATAGCACAAGCTCTACATAACCCACTTAGCCGAGGCGTCTCCAGGTCCTGAAAAGTTACAATATGAAGTTAAACCCAACCAAATGCGCCTTCAGAGTCTCCGTGGGGAAGTTCTTGGGCTTTATAGTCAACAGCCGAGGAATAGAGGCAAACCCAGATAAGATAAAGGTCGTGCTCAATATGCTGCCTCCTTCAAACAATAAGGACATTCAACTGATTGAGAATAGCCGCTGATGAGCCGCCTCGTGTCTAAGGCCGACAAATGTCACTCTTTTTTCTTCAGTTTTGAAAAGCCTTCCAGTTAGGATGCACACTACAAGGAGTGCAAGATTCTCCGCAGCGACTGTGAAACCCATCCAGCCTCCCGTCTAGTGCCTTCCGAGTGGAGAACCTCACTCTCACCCCCGGTCGCTCTCGCACTTCTCAACTAGTGTCGCCTCGTCAAAGAACGGACAGAGAAAACAAAATTGTCTACTATTGGGTACCAAGCTCCGAGGGAAGTGGCAGGAGAGGTACCCTAAGATGGGTAAGCCGATCCCAGCACAGCAACTGATCCGAAACTCCGACCTACTTCCAAGCCCATACCATCAAGTCCCAATCGAATATCTGACGGGCTAAACACCGATAAAACCGTAAACCTCAAGGCTACAGGGCAACAGTAGAGCCGGGTGAGTTCAACGTCAACTACAAGCCAAGGACAGCAATAAAAGGGCATATCTTAGTAGATTTCATCATGGAATTCACCCAAAACAAATTACTGTGAAGCTGGCCAACCGACGCCAACCTCCCCATCCGAGATTATCCGTGACTCCGGGGCCGCTTAATGCCTAAGGAAGCTACAGGTGTCTAATCCTCGACCTCTCCGTGATGGGATAGATGTGAATACGCCCCAGATTCGACTTCCAAGCCCCTTTAACAACAAGGTCGAATATGAGGCCACTGATGGCTGACTCAACCTCACCACCCATGAAGCAGATCACCGAAGGAGCTAAATGACTCAACTGGTAAAACAGACAGACTCCTAATGGGGCCACAAGGCCAGGAAGATATCTCTATAGATTCTAAAGGTGCAGAATCTGTTAAAAAGTTCATACGAAATTTGAGTCAAACATGTACCAAGAGCAGACTCCCAGTCGATGCCTGGGCAAAACCGGCACAAATTTCACAAGAAGATCTCGGCGACCGATACTTATCAACACCTCCCAAAACCCCGCAAGAGATTCGACAACGGAGGAAGTCTCCCGTGATGTTCAAATCGTCGGGACGGACCTTATCCGGGATTACTCGTGGAAGGTACATTGCCGAGCGACCCAAAGGAGGCATCTAAACTCAGGGCAAGGTCTGCAAGATTCACCGTTCATCGAGGAACCCTTTATAAACGAGGCTTCTCTATGCCCATTCTGCGCGAGGGAAGGAAGACAATTCACCATACTGTGGAGGTACACAAAGGCATCTGTGGCAACCACATCGGAGCTCGGACCTTAGTAGGAAAAACCTTGAGGCAAGGGTACTACTGGCCCATAATGCTCAAAGACGCGACAGAACTGGTCAGAAAATGCAAAGCTTGGCAGGAGCATGTCAAGATCTCTCATCTCCCATCTAAGCCACTGACATCAATCACAAGCCACTTTTCAAGACTCCGGGCTAGACATATCGGGACCCCTACCTATCGGAAGGCCACAAATTTATCATCGCGTCGCTTGACTATTTTACCAAATGCAAATGCCAGTTGAACCCTTTAGCAACAATCATAGAATGTAGCGTGGCATGACAGTCGAAAACGGCGGTAGTGTAAAATGTACGCCTATGTGCGCAAAGTGCACGGCCGCTCTAAGTAATATAGTGTGACTCGTGGTACCGGAGCATCGATCCACGTGGACAAAAATACTACAAAGGTTCCGCTTTTAGATAAGATTCGAATAGATGATTCTAGGCAAGAATTTAAGCATATGAAATTTGACTTAATCTATTGATTCTAATGAATCGCTAGTATCAGTTTAGGGTTATATCTCCCTACTACTTTTAATGGATTATTTCTTCAAAATATTATTATTCAATGTATTTATTCTTCATTTATGGCGAGGTGATCTATTTACAAAATATCCTCTCTCGAGGTATATCTCGTTTATTATGAATAGAGCTGAGTATATCTCTCTATCTCAACTCAAAAGATTCATGATGCTTAAACGCTTAACCCCAAATGCCACTCAGATCTGAATATCTCTATTTACCGAATCAATCAATGCTTCTATCCGTATCCTCGAAACTCATCTCGAATCTCTGATTCCCAATGTGATTATGCTAATGTCAGCGACATTATCATATAATTGAACTACTTAAATAGAGCAGATGTAACAAATTGATAAACAATCGAATAATATAAAAGACTCAAACTCTTTAATCCATCAACATATGACAGGTTCAATATAACCCTAGAAATAAATCTAGGAACATACCGAGTGAAAAGATCAAAATGTTTAGTATTAAAAAACATAATTTAATATCCAAAAATAAGAAATGGTACAAATCCCGCACTCGAAGTCCTGTGGCTCACCAAGCCTCGAATTCCGCGGCCTTCGCTTCGCACGCCTCCCCTCCCCTCCCTCAATTTACAGTCATTCAGACTCGAAATGATAGTGGTCTGGGATTCGAAATGATCGTCACACGCCGAGACGCCGCGACGCTTTCCAATTTGTCGACTTCCGCATTGTTGATCCGACGCCGCGGATGGGGCTTATGTGGGGATCGCCATGATAGGGGACGTCATGACGCCGACGCCGCGACGTGACGCTTGCTTCCTTTGCTCGATCCCCATTGCTCCAAAATTGCTTCAAAATGCTTCTTTCACTCCAATGCACTCCGCATCCAAACCGCACACCAAGTCGTGGGCTCAGCCACAAAAACTATAAAATTACTATCAAATAAACGAAAAGATGAAAGACCGACGCTTATATAATATGAGTGTTTTACACTCATCACACCCCAAACTTAGCTATTGCTTTGTCCTCAAGCAAGAACTGACTCTAAACAGGACACACACCCGACCTACTGAAAATTAACACTAAGACCGTGTTGCACATGCTGAGAAATAGGGGATCATTTTCGGGATCAGTTTACACCGCCACCTACCAAAGTTCACAAAATGCATACAGATATTTGACCTCCTGAAACTCGATTAAAACAGGGTGTAAGTGACTCGTGCACCAAATCCCATGATATTCAATAGCCTTTCCCAAAGCCCCTATGTGCTTATAATGAATGACCTCCAGTATATGCCTAGGTTCCGACACCCCCAAACTTAAGCTCAACTCACCTATTTGGAAGAAGCTAACTAGAAAAGGATAGGAACGCACCCATTTTATTCATGACCAAATACCTAAAAACTTCCTATGTACCTAAAATAAATGGAAGAAAACCTAGTGCCAAGAAGTTTTAGCTGAGTGTTCTTGTAGCGGGGATCCATTGGTGACTTCACCAACAAGTTATGGGCACTGCATTAAATCTCTTCAAACTGAATTCGAACACTCAACCAAACTCGAAGGCCCTAGGTTTCGTGAATGATCCATCTTCTGTCCCATGTAGCGGGCAGTGAAGTCAATGACTCCCGGCCATTCGCTCAGTGGCATTAGGTTTTGACAGCCCTCGATCGTGCCCGGATTCGATTGGATGATCTCTCGCTTTATTCTTATGCATACCTATTTTTGTCATTTGTCTTTTCTTTTCACTTTTTCTATTGTTTTTGTATATTTATTTTTTTTTTTTATTTTTTATTTTTTTTTTTGTCAGCTCGATGGCAATCCTCTTTTGACTGGGTGTCCCATCACTTAAATGGTTCGAATCTCCCAAGGTTAGTCGAACTATAGTAGTTGGTCTCGGCGCCTATGCATACTGCGTCATTAGTGCGAGTGATGTGGTTCGAGATCTGGTTTCGACCACCGTGATTGGTCTTCACCAACTCTTTTCACCTATTCAACCTAATTACCGAGCATCAAAACATTGTATGCATTTGATCATCCATGTCAATAGTGAATTCAGTCCAAAAATGATCCTCGACTTTCAACATGGCACACATACACGATTACCTACACATGCAACTGCTACATATAAAATGACCGAACACAAACTAAAGCAAAACTAACACATAAACCGAAAAATAAATGAAAAACACAACTAATGTGTCAACAAAACAAAAAACACTACACAACTACCAAAGACAAAACAAACCGACAAAACAAAACAAATTCAAACAAAACAAAACACGATCACCACACACTCCCCCAAACAAAATGTCCAAAGGTCCCCACCGGCACAAACAAAAGTAGGGAAAAGGGGACTCCTCGTGATCGCGGCATGTGGTGGTGGCCTGAAAGGCAAGGAGCCGGGCGAGCTGGCCCGCAAGGACTCCTTCGCCGAGAAGAATGATACCGATTGCCGTGACGCGTATATCAAGACGTGAGGGCCTCCAATCCCGCGAGACGAGGACTCCGTGGCTCCCGTCCCATCCTGCATCGCATCGGGGCGCCTGTAAGTGAGAGCACCGTCCTCAGATCGTGAGGGATCGGGTGGGCCGCCCCGAGGTCAGAGGGGTGGTGGTGGAGGTGGGTGGGACGGATCGGCTAATGTCTCCTCGGGATCGCCCCAGAGCTTCACAACGAGCCCGATAATCATGCATCTCATCCTCATCCGAGGGCTCATGACCGAATCATAAACCTCAGTTAAGGGACACCGTGTGTCCCGCTTGGACCGAATGGCCTTTATAGGGTGGGAGCCGTGCCTCATTATCAAGCCGAGGGCACCCCGCTTGTTCCAGACAAGCCAAAGATAAGGAAGGGGTGCCCTAAGTTCATATTTGCATCCCGGTTATGGAGGATGACATCCTCGATAACTTGCCTACATCAAAAGGTATATCCCGTAAGATGGCGTAATTGAGATAGGTTAAGGCCATTTCACACACGTTCGTCGTCGGAATGAGACGCACGTGATGTAGCGATGCCACCTTAGGGGGATGAAGGCCAAATGCTCACCTTGAAATCGACCACGGCCCGCACTATTGATTTTCCACTCACCCTCGACCATTGGTCAATACGTATAACCTCGGGTAGCCTTGTGTCAGGAGCCGGCCGAATGCCTCTCAAGGGACATACCGGACCTGCATTAACTATTGACTCCACCTCAAGACCAAGTCGCACTAACACGCCCCGCACTCGACTTTCTTCAAACACGGAGGCGATCGCGAACTCGCACCATACTCATCGCCGCCGATGAGGTGGCTGGGCACAAAGCACGCCATCCCTTAGCCGCAATGGTCTTGCGGAAGAAATCATCTGCAGTGAAACCCCTTCTCTCGATGAATGATCTAAGCAGAATGGTGTTAAACCGATCACGCATTCGCATTCACAAAACCGCATGGTATCGTGGGCAAATCGGTCCTCACCGTCTAACTCACAAGTACCAATTTGCCTCGCTGCATACATTAGTCGCAGGGAGCCCAATGTAAGTGGTGATAGCACCACCGACTCCAGACAAAACACAAACACCTAGTAGGCACTACAAGAAATCGAAACTAACTAATTTCCTACTGACTCAAACACCCTAATAAACCTAGTGAACCGAAATGGGCACCTACCAAACCCCTAGACCACTCGTGAAAGCAAATGTACCCTAGAAGACCACACCTGCTTAGAACTCGAGCACAAGCAGGTGAAAATGCCACAATGACTGAACTGGCAGATGATGACTCAGAAGACAATGGCAGTCGGAGAACGGTGTGAGGCCTCCGACCAAAGGTGAAAGAGGGCTCAGTCCTGAGAGCAAAGCAGAAGGCTAGGGTTTTGGGTAGTGAAGTGTGTGAGATGAAGAGCCAAAATGAATCGTTCGTTTAAATATAAACGCCGCGACGTATGGGTAACGCGCGACGCACAGAGTCATGAAAATCCACGTCGCGACGTTAGAAATCCACGTCGCGACGTGACAGAGAGTCATGAAAATCCACGTCGCGACGTTAAAAATCCACGTCGCGACGCGACGCAGAGGGAATACTTGACGTCACACGCCAGACGTCAGCGACGCGACGTAGAGGGTCAACGGACGTCAGCGACGCGGTAACCACGCCGCGACGCGACGTAGAAGCCATGATCGCAATAAATTTATGCACATTGATGATCTCTTGATCAGAAAACCTCCCACTGCACTTGTGACTTTACTGGACTTCAATGTAATAAATGAACAAATCCTCCCACTAGCTACATTCATGTCTCCGAAATTAAACAAACAAGTAGAAACACCGACACTTTATAGAAAGCTAGAAACCTATATTGCTGAAAATAAACACAGAAATTGAACCAAGAAAAAGGAAAAGTTTAAGAAACACTTGGGTTGCCTCCCAAGAAGCGCTTATGTTTAATGTCGTTATTCGACGACCCCGAAGGTAAATGTGCTCGGTTAACCATATGATCTTTGACTACATCGTGTCCGCCGTCAAAGGAATGATTTGCTTGCTCATAGAAACTCGCTCCATAATACGCCAATCGTTGGGCGGTGACCGAAATGTGCCTTCTCGTGGATGTGTAACTTCCGCCCAACCAGAGAAAAGACCTGTCACTGTGAAAGGCCCTAATTCACTCCAGACTTCAATTTCTCGAAAAAGCTTTTTAGGTGGGAATTAATAGAAGAACTTTGTCAGTCCGACCAGGAACTCCTTTCGTGATGTGTTCGCTGCGGCCGTGCTTTGGTCTTTTCCTTATAAATGCGGCGTTTTCATAGCTTCGTCAATTCATCCACTGACCGAGTCGAGCGCCAAGCCGCCACCAATGTACTCATCCATGTTTAACTGCCGAGGCCCAATAGGGCCTGACGCCCACCCCACCGAAGATGACACGCTTTACCATAAACGATTCGAATGGTGACATACCCAAAGGAGTTTTGCAATGATGTACGGTATGCCCGCAGTGCATCGCCCATCTTTTTTTTAGACCAATCCTTCCCGGAGTCGCGAACTGCCTTCTCTCGAGAATGTATTTGATTTCGATTTGATACCTCTCGCTTGTCCGTTTGATCATGTGTGGTATGCAAGAGATGTACGGCGATCGCACCCCATACTTGCAAAACCTTATCAATTAATTATTGCGTAAATGGGTACCATTATTCCGTGATCAAGGCTCGAGGAGTTCCAAACGAGAATATATTGTCAAGCAGAATCGAGCCAATAACCTTGGCATCATCAAAAGGCGTGTAGGAATTGCTTCTACCCACTTCGAGACATAGTCATCACAAATAAATGCATGTGTTAGCCGTATGATGCAAGAGTCTGTCCAGAAATCATCCCCATAAATCAAACAATTCTACCTCCAAAATGGGATTTATGGGTGGTCAGTCTCTTTCTAGAGATGTTCCCCATTCGTTGACACTAATGCGCGGAAACGAATTGATGAGCATCTTAAACAAGGAAGGCCAGTAAAAACCCATTGAAGCACCTTAGTTGCCGTTTTTCGCACCAAAGTGCCCACCACGGCAGAGTAGACAATGGTTTAGAATGTCAGGTATTTCTATCTTTCTAGCAATACATCTCCTTATCAATTGACGCGACAAAGGTTCGTAAAGAATTGGCCTTCTCCCAATAATAGTGTTTCAAGTGCGAAACCTCTTTTTCTCGCGATAGTTAAATTCTATGCGACTACTTTAGCCACCAAATAATTCACATAATTTTAACCATGGAACCGCCTTTCTCAATAGCTAAGAGTTTTCTGCCGGGAAATTGCCATTCATCGAACATCATCTCCTACTTCCTTCCAAATGCGGAAAGATGGTCTACACAGTTTTCAGTGCCTTCTTGTTCTTAATTTCTACATCGAATTTTTTGCAAACAAAAGGACCCACCGAATTAATCTGGGGTTTTGCATCTTTCTTGGTCATCATACTTAATGGCGTAATGATCGCAGACCACTAATCTTATTGCCAATCAAATATGGCCTAAACTTGTCGAAAGCAAACACAATGAGTTCAAATGGGAATGACCAATCTGGTGCCACAACAATAGGAGCTGAAACCAACTTATCCTTCAACACTGAGAATGCATGCAAACATTGCGAATCAAAGTCAAATGGGATCCCTGGTACTAGAGGTTAGACAATGGTTTTGCAATCCGTGAAAAATCCTCACGAACCCGCCTATAAAATCCGGGGCCATGCTAAAACTTCGAACCCTTTTACCGACGAGGTGGAGGCAACTTTCAATTGCTTCAATCTTAGCCCCACTCACTCTCTATCCCTCTGGCTGAGATCCGATGTCCAAGGACACACCCTTACCATGAAATGACACTTTTCCCAATTGGAGTACTAAGTTGGTCTCTTCACATCTGCCATGTGCCTCTGTTTTCTAAATAATTGTCAAATGAATTTCCCATTACCGAGAAATCATTCATGAAGATTTCATTGTCTTTTCCACCATGCCTGAGAATACGCCATCATACATCGAAAGTACCCTTTGCATTGCACAGTCTAGCATCCGCCTGAATGCGAATGTACCATAAGGACAGGTGAATGTCGTCTTCCGACATCTTCAGAGCTATGGCAATTTGTCAGAATCGAATATCCATCCAAAAGCAATAATATTCATAACCGCAGACCGGACAGCATCCGGACCAGAAACGGCAATGGAAAGTGATCTTTTCGAAAGTGGCCTTGTTCGCAACCTTCGATAATCACTGCCAAATTCTCCACCAGAATCGTCGACGGCAAGAAGATGTTGTTTTCGGCCCTAATGACGCTTGTTCCTCCCTTTTCACCACCCGAACCTGGCCACCCATGCACCTGTTCGAAATGGGATAAATCACCCCAAAGGTTCAACCATTTTGGTAGAACTTCTTTACGAATCCACTCCTTCATTGTCGGATTTAACTCTCCTCTCGCCTAATCGAAGGTTTATGTCCATCTTCTAATAAAATACGATGCATGCACATAGAAGGACGAACTTTTAGATCAAATCAGACCATCCGGAAAGTGCATGTTTGTGATCTCAAGGACCCTAAATAACTTCTCTTCCTCTAGCAGCTTCAAAGATGCCGAGATAATCACTGTAGCGAGATTCTACCCCAAAGGTATGCATACTTCAAATGGCTAGGTAGAGGTTTTGCTCCATCTGCCAGCTGCTCAATCGATGGGACCACATGAACTCCTTCGCTCGTAGATCTCAAGCATTCGTCTATTGTGTCCGAAAGAGTCCATCCATTTAACATATTCTTCTGCCTCTTCGCTCAGTTCCTCAGACTCATTCTCCACTAGGCTAGTCTCCAAAGGGTCAGTGAGACCACTTTGGTTGGGACACTATAGCCTCAACCATTTCTCGCCAAGGCAAGTATCACTTTCTCACAAGGTCTCACCGCTTCAAACACGCTTGAACTTACTTCTCACTCGCCTGGGCCGCCTCTGCATATTAATCATTGCCCGCCGCTGCAAGAAATGGTCTTCCCAAGATTGTTGGTATTTCTTATCTTCCTCCATGTCCAAAACAATGAAATCCGCCGGAAAGATAAACTGGTTTACCCTAACTAAGACATCTTCTATTATCCCCTGATGCTTCAAAGACTGCCTCGCAAGTCAAGAGTGACCTTTAGCCCAAGCAGCTTCCTAATCCCAAACGCTTGAAAATGATAAGGGCATAAGATTAACGCTGGCACCCAAATCACATAGCGCTTCAAAATAGTACTTAATCGTGTGCGGATAGTGAAACCGCCTCGTCCTCGAGCCTGCGGGTAGCTTCCTCCAAGAATGGCACCGCATTCCTCGCTAAGTTCACTGCTTGAAATCGCCTATCTTCTTATGAGACAAGAGTCTTTCATGAATTTTACATAATCACATTCGTCAGAGCATCGCGAACGGATATCGATATGTAAATTTTTGAACACATCCATGAATTTCGTGAATTGCTTATCCAAATTTTTATGCTTTCAGACGCTCAGGTAAGGAACTGTATGTCGCCTTTGCTTCAGCAGAGAGTTCTCTCGATGATCGTTTCTCCTGAGGTCGTTTCTTTATCTCGCATCATCTTACTCGGGCCGAATGACCTTCTCGCCTCTAACTATTCTACGACCGAGGGTTGTAACCAGATTTCCAATTTTTTTTCCCACTTCTCAAAGATAATCGCTTAACATGCTCCTTCCCATCTCTTCTTGGGTTTACCTCCGAATTGCTCGGTAAGGAACCTGGTTGCCTTCACAAGAATTCCGCTTATTCGGGGCCATTTCCAGGTTCTAAACTTCAACTCGTGTCGTTTGATTGTTCAACTGGTTGTTTGCCACGCATGTTTGCTTTAGTCTCATTCATAAAGGCAGAGTGGGAAGTTAAATATCTGTGCAAGAGCTTGTTCTAAATCCAACTTTTTCTCAAAGGGTGGTTCACTAGTTCGCCCTGATAACGCATTGCCTGATTATTCCGCCTACCCATATCCTCGATTGCTCAATTATTCTGCTCTCGATTATTACGCCACCCTCAAGCCCCGATTCTCGATTCTCGAGCAATCGCTTCCATAATGTCCTTACCGCGTGATTGATTCCGATTGAACCTCGACACGACCGGGCTTCTGCTCTACTATGAGGCTTCGACTCGACATTCCGTGCTATTGTGCCGGCCCTCCACATAATTCACACAACTCCCATGGAGCTGGTCCGTACGGCACGGTCGCTCCTTGCCGCCTATTTAGCCGTTTAGTCACCGTGCCACATGATTCACCATATTGTCGAGGACCTCATTATCTGTGCCACCGATCGTTTTACCGGTGTAGCCTTCTAGGCCATCGATTAGTGCTGGGTCGCTAGCGCCCTCTAAGATTTCCTATAAGCTTGGTCTCAGGGTTTTCTTCATCAAATAATCCTCCGCCGAGGCATCAATCATTGTTCTAGTTGCATTTCTCATACCATTATAAAAAGTATGGACTTGCATCCATCTAGTCGGTGGTGTAAGACTTTCGCAAAGAATTCGTGAAACTGGTCCCATGCTTCAAGTAGTTCTCCCCTCTACGTCCAAACGATGATCTCTCGCACAAGTCAGGCAATTTTCAAGGTGGGAAGAACTTGTCAAATTTCGCACCAAATCGCTCCATGCAAGTAATGGAATCTGGTGGCTGACTGGTTAGCCAGTGTTTGGCTCTATCCCCGAGTGAAAGTGGGAACAACCGTAACCTTAGAGCTTCTTCAGTAACTCCGTTGTATTTGATAGTATCGCAAACTTCGAGGAAGTTAGTCAAATGCATGTTCGGCTCCTCATGGGGTAGTCCATGCAATAAGATATTCTCAAGCATCCGTGACTGCGGATCGACTTCACCAAATTGCTTCGCTTGAGTCAGGTGGTCAGTCATAGCCGCCCAATAAATGCTTGGTGGTAATACGAACTCATCTAATAGCATGAAAGGATCATCCGTCAGAGAAACGCCCGTGCTTGATTCCTTCCGTGATTCCCATTTCTCGCCTCTGCGGGTTCACCGTTTCAATGCCAAGATCTTGTTCCTTCGCTGTTTTCCATGACTATTGGATTTCTAATATGTTCTGCTCGCTCTCAACTACGTTGGTAAGCTCTTCGTTCAGATCAAACAAGTGCAGTTGATTAATTTGGATCTCGAGCACGCATGTACTTCTACCACGAACCTACACTGCAATAACACACGAACCAACAAAACCAAATTACCAGCACTTGTAAAGATAGAACACAAGTAAAGAAAATTCCGGAATAATATCTAATTGCTTAATTCTCTACATCAATCTAAACTGTTCCAAGAACGGCGCCAAAACTCGACAGTCGAAACACTGTGTAAATGTACGCCACGTATGCCAGCGCACGTCGCCCCAAGTAATATAGTGTACTCGTGGTACCGATATCGATCCACAGGGACAGGTGTATTGACTACAAAGGTTCTGCTTTTTAGATAGTATCTGAATAGATGATTCTAGGCAAGAATTTACATATGAATGGACTAATCTATCGATTCAATGAATTGTTGCATTTATGGCTGTGGTTACACTCTCACTTTAATGGATTATTTCTTCAAAATATTATTATTCAATGTATTTATACTTTGTCGATGCATGCAGATCTTATTTACAAAATATCCTCTCTCGAGGTATATCCGCTCATTCATGAATGATTAGTATATTCCTATCTCTAACTCAGATTCGCGATGCTTAAACGTTTCTAGCTCCCAAATGCCACCTTCGTGGATCGGAATATCTCTATATTTCTTACCGAATCAACCGGGGGCTATCGCTTGTCCAGATCCCTCGGAAAACCCCATCTCTCGAATCTCTGATCAGCAGATTATGCTAATGTTGGCGACATTATCATATAATTGAACTACGTAAAAGAGAGCAGATAACAAATCATAAAACAACTCGAATAATATAAAGATCAAACTTAATCCATCAACATATGACAAAGGTTCAATATAACCCTAGAAATAAATCTAGAACATAATGAGTGAAAAGATCAAAAATGTTTAGTATTAAACATAATTTAATATCCAAAAAATAAGAAATGGTACAAACTTTGCACTTCCTCGAAGTCCTGCGGCCACTCAAGCTCGAATTCCGCAGCTCTGCTCGTACGCTCCCTCCTCCTCAATTTCTGAGTCATTCGTACTTGAAATGATAGGGTTCAGATCTCGAGCTGACGTCGCGACGTTGAGACGTCGCGACGTTTTCCACTTGTTGACTTCTGCATTGTTGATCCGACGTCAGACGGCGCCGACGCTGGGACGCCGCTGAGATTGGGACGCCGCGACGCGATGCTTGCTTCCTTGCTCGACCCCATTGCTCCAAAATTGCTTTCAAAAAGTCGCTTCTTTTCGCCTCCAATGCACTGCATCCAAACCACACCAAGTCGTGGGTCTAAATACAAAACTATAAAATTACTATCAAATAAACGAAAAGATGAAAGACCGACGCGAGTATAATATGAGTGTTTTAGGCACTCATCAGTACACAACTTCGTCTGGCATTCTATAATATGCAGGTTCGGGATACTAAGGTCCCTCATGTTTGATAATGGGAAACAAACTCGACAATCCTGTTCGTGGATTTCACACTGAGTCAAACTCAAGAACTACTACTCATCTCCCAATGACCGGCATTCAATGGGCAAGCAGAGGTCACTATAAGGACGCTCAAGGCAACGCTGAAGACTAAATTGGAAGATCTAAAAGGGAAGTGGGTAGAGTACCTCCCCGAGGTGTTATGGGCACACAGGACTACGCGCAAGTCAACTACTCAATAAACCCCATTCGCCCAGCCTCGCACCATATAGTAGCCCGCCGGCCTATTTAAAGTCACCAAGGATTGAACTAAAGCACCGAACACAACTAAGAGGCTACCAAACCACCTCCTAGAAGAAAAGCGTGAACAGGTCCTAAAGCGTATTGAGGACCATCACCGAAAGATAGTAAGGTACTATGACTAAAGGGTCAAGCCCAGGAGTTACAAGCCTAGCGACTTGGTTCTGAAAAAACTCGCCAAGAAGGGAAAGATCCCACATGGGAAGTCGATCTAATTGAAGGGCCCTGGTGGCTCGTGATCTCACAATAATCCGACTGGCAACTACGAACCTGCACGTAAGAAGGAAAGACCCCGCCCGCCATAACCGAACACCTCAAACGGTTCACCAATAAGACCTTGAATGTGTTCTGAGGAAGATCCACCGCTTTATCTCAACACACTAATATGTTCATTTTTTGCTGTTGTTTAAATTTTATGACTGAAAAAGAAGATTACAGATAAAGCAGATTCCACGGAAGATCAGTATTAAAAAGCGCATGTTTCTAATAAAAGATTGTCTTTCATGTCAAAGGAATACGCTAAATACGTAAAATGACATTCAACGGTCGCTCCTAATATCCTTCGTAGAAAAGCGGTACAAATAGTCTCTACTCTCTAGCGAAAACCACGAGGAAAAAGAAAAGAGAGCAAGGAGCTCTATGGCAAAGCTCAAAAAGTCACACATAAATATAAAATTTCATTGCAAGGAAGTTATAATCACCGTGAGGGTTACAAAATCTCAGATCTCAAAAATTATAACATAAAAAACCATTCACACGCCCAACACCAAATCAAGGTAACCAGAGTGAGCAGGTAGAGTGAGAAAAGAGAAGAGGCAGAGGAAGGGGGGAAGAAGAGAAGGGTAGTGAAGAGTATGTGACAGAGGTGGATGTCACTTTGAAGTAGTCGCCTCCGACGATGCTCTCAAAGACAGCTCCATCAATGTGCATAGTTAGAATACACACCCCATAAGGAGTGGAACTAGGGAAAAACATAACTCCTACATGTAGGCCATTAAGACCAAATGCTGTCCGCGATCACCTAACACTGCAGTAGTGATCACCAAACTTTAACACTTCATTATGTGCGGAGTCCTACTGGCTAAAGAGTATAAGGAGTTTCAGGCAAAGTATGACCTAAAGAGGCCGGCTATTCTTACAAACCAGACACTTAGAACTGTCATTTAGTTCATCCCACCTCCATAGATCCCAGACAAACGCTTTCTAAGGGAAGGAAGACAAAGAGTCAAAGAGCCACAATGAGACAAGACAGTCTAACTGTATAATAAACAGCTCGGCCCATAAAAGAAACCCACTGCTCACATCACAAGTAGCCACGAAGCCACAGCTTGGCCTAGTAGCTCGCATTACGTGAGCATAAATGCCTCAAGGAAGGCCAAGTAGCCACGGAGCCATGTAGTCCCGGGGAGCCTGAGTAGCTCATTATGAGCGCACATGCTCAAGGAATAAGTGAAAGGGCAGCCACGGAGTCATGAGTCAAGAGCCTAAGAGCTCAAATTATAGAGCATACCAGCCATATAAGAGCTACTAGTTTACACACAGGCCATGTAGCTCAGAGCCCAAGAGGGGCTCATTAAAATTACAGAGCACACTCGCCATGAAGGTCGGCACGACGGAGCCATGGAGCTCAGAGCCCAAAGAGTTTGATTATATAGACACACCACCAAAGGCCAAGTAGTCATGGATCCATGTAGCTTAAGAGCCTAGTAGCCCAGATTATAGAGCATACCTGCTCAAGGAAGGCCAAGTAGCCACTGGACATGTAGTCAGAGCCTAGTAGCTCAAATTACGAGCATAACTCCGTCATGAAGGCTAAGTAGCCATGGAGCCGCGAAGTCAGATCCTACAGCTTCAAATACAGCATAATCAAGCCAAGGAAGGCCAGAGTTAATGAGCCATAACTCAGAGCCTTAGCTCGGGACATAAAGCTTAATTGCTCAAAAGGGGAGACAACCTAGGAGCCCAAGAGCTTCCGCCTGCGTAGCCTCACTCGCCTAAAAGGAAAGAACAGCACAGTGGTTTGTATATTCGCTAGGGTTAGGCAAATGCATGCAACAAGAGCCAAGCAAGAAGAAAAATAAAAATAAAAATAAAAAATAAATAAATAAATAAAGAAAGAAAGCGATAAAATCAATGAATCTTTGTATATCAACGAAAAGTCAATGTCAGGAGCAATACAAAAATCCCAGGCTCAACGCTTAGATACCGTAAGGTTAAGTTTAGCGCTCGAGGTCGGGTCCCACTTACTTTAAATAGAGGGGTCCAAAGGCAACTAGCAAGCAGCGTAAGAGCTAGTTTCAGAGGAACCCGAAGATCGCCTGTGGGAGCGATCAAAATACACCGAAAGCACCTCAACAACCACATCACCCTCAAATTTCTGGGGCGCATTCTTTTACCTCCTCATCAGAAAGCTGAATGTTGAAATCTAGGCCTAAGAAAGCTCGGGAAGCCTTGCGTTGGAAGGCAAGCCACCTGAAAGCCCATTGGGTGCAGCCTGCCTCAGCTCTATTATCACGCCTCCCGCACTAAAGCCTCCCGCCTCCGTTCATCCGCTTGCCGAGCTCCGCTGCTGCCATAGAGTTTCCAGCCTCTAGAGCCTCTTGGCGAACCCAGTCCAACGTCGTCACTTTGGCGCACAGGTCACCCTTGACAACCTACAACTCCTCTCAGGCTAGCCACATCTCGTCTTCGGAAACCTTCACATCCTTCCAAGCCTTCTTTTCTCTATCCTCGGCCCGCGCCCTTGCCTTCGAAGCATGCTTCTGTGCCGACCCGGGTGGCTTCACAATCTCCTCAACCAAGTCCCTTATCCGTCTCACACAACCCTCTCGGAGGTCAGGGAAGCAACCTTAGCCTTGTAGGATTTCGCCGCCTTGGCGGAGCCCCCAGGCCGGCCTTCCTCGACATCTTCAGCAAGTAGCCACCCGCCAAAGAACAAAAGCCACGCTGAGACAAAACCAAAACGAAGAAAAGGACCACAAGGCGGTTAGGACTACGTGCTGCTCGGGCGTAAGAGCCAGAGCCCTCAACGGACAAAGCTGCCCACCTTCCCGAGGGCCTAATTGCGAAGAACGAGGAAACAGCTCCACAGAGCTCAGATGAGAAAGTGAGTCCCACTCCCATGTACCCTAAAGCGAACCTCTTCACTTCATCCTGGGCATTGCAGAGGAAGGCACTACTCTCGACGTAGGACTCCAAACAAATAGGAAGAACTCCAAGGGGAGCCCAAATCCCCCAGAGTCACCGGCCTCGCAGAATGATGAAGGCAGAGGCCCCACCTTCTCGTGGATCTTACCCCTGGGGCAACCCTTTAGGAAGTCGAAGTTTTCTGCTTTACGCTCCTCTTCTTCTTCCCCAGCACCTCCAAGAGGGCCCGAAGCTCTCCCCGTGTAGGCTTCGCGATAAGGGGCTCCAAAACAGAAGGTGAAGGGGACTTTGAGACAAAGGGCGTCATCACGGAAAGGGGAGAAGGTCTAAGAAAAGGAAGTCGGGCAGGCCTCGCACCAGACAGTCTGGGAATATCCGACCTAATGAGCTCAGGATAGGCACACGAGGCACACTTAACCAACTTCCACTTCACCTCTTTGTCTTCAGGACTGAGACTAGGCCGAACACCTGAAGGCCACGCGACCAAGACAATGTTAGAAAAATCCTATAGCCTTTGAAAACCAGGCCAAACCAAGGCGAAGGGGAGCTCACGTAGGTTCTCAAGAGTAGTCCAGACGGCCGGAACGCCAAGTGTGTCCTCCCGGTCAAAGGGATTGTACTCCCAATGACGGCCGCTGACAAAGAAATAACGTTCCTTCCAGTACTTATGGGAAGACGGAAGGTCGGAAATAATCAACTTGGCATTGGAGCACTTAGAGATATAAAGAAAGCCTTCAGCGGCCTCCTTTAAGCTGAAGAAGTCTAAGAGCAGGCTGTCGGGAACACCCAGGCCTCTCGTCCCAAAACGACCAGCAAATTTCTACCGTAACACCCCGTAAGTCAGAAAGTTGACACACAGCATTGAATGCTGTAAAGCCCTTTTATAAAGGGATGCAAAGGGAAGCGGAGGCCATTCTCGAACGTCACCTCAAAAAAGCACACCATCTTGGGCAATTGGACGATGTAGGTGGTCATCACGTCAGGGCACTAAACTTGGACCCCAAACGAGGGCCCATACTAGGCCGCAAAGATCTCACCATATAAAGGTTCAACTCGACTGGGGCCCACGGCCTCAGCATTCTGTATAGCGGCCCTCAAATATTCAGAGCCGCTAGGATATCGAATTTCACTAATTTTACCCTTGCCCTTGCCTAAGGGGAAAGGAGGTTCCTTGAGGCAAATTGTGTGGACCACCACAACAAACCTAGTTTAATTTCACCAATTGTCCACTTCGAACTGTGACGCCTAATAGATTTATCTATATAAGACAAGACCTGGCTGGAGATATGCAAGGCTAAGCAAGGAAAAAGGAAATCAAAGAAAATGCCAAACCCCAATCAAGCAAGCCCTAGAACCTCGCAAGACTTTGAAGCCGAAAAGACAAAGAAGAAGAATAGACGTACCAATCCCAAAAACAGGACGAGAAACACCACCCCCAAGTGAGATATCAGGAACCACCAAAAGCAGCCCTAAGCGATAGCCGAACAAATTTCAAGAAAAAAAAAAGAAGCCCAAACTTGTAGAGGCAAAAAAGCTTCAAGAACAGGGGAACAAAGTGCAAACGGTTAGGAGGCGTTTTTAAGGAAACTAGAAGCCACATCCGAAATAGGCACGAAAGTCGAAAAGCCATCATTATTACAAGACGTTGGACGGCGACAAAGCCCTAATCAAATCCTCCCTGAGCAGCCACATGGGAGTCACACCTGATCCAAGAAAATGTACAAATCTTTACTGTCATGAACAACTGGGTCAGGGGCAACTGACTCCAATTTAAAATAATAAACAAGAGTCTTAACGCGAGCCCAAATGCATAGGCTTAAGAGGAGATTAAGGAGCGTGCCCAAGCATCAGTTGCTCATCTTCGATGATATCCTCAAACATAGGCCCAAGATTTAGGGTTTAGTCCACCTCAAAAGGTCGGTAATATAATCCCACTAAAGAACTGTATTAAAGGAAAATATTCCACTTCAACAATTAGAAAGTGTATTTCAATAATTGCCCGTCAATCATCCCTTATTAATCGGTTAACGATAAGGAAAGAAAATCTCTTATCCAATGGGAGAAATATCGTATCATCATCCAACAAGGAAATGTGTCATTCTGTATCATCATCCAACTAGGAAAATTATCATGATCACCCATTATAAATACTAGGCCACCCCATCGGTGAAAGGTACGCACAAAACTTCATTTCCTAAACAATTGATCTTCTCTTCCAACGGAAAGAACTGACTTAAGCATCGGAGAGGCAACGGGCGATCCCCCGCCTCAACTTTTGTTTCTTTATTTGTAGAGAAGCCTCGATTCGCAGTCAGCTGACCGACTCCAAGAATCCCGCTTAAGCTCCAAATTCCACTTCACTAAAAGCATCATCAGTTGATTTTACCAAATTCATTCACCGGGTAAAGATCATCTAGCCCACTTGCACCCTACCTTTCCCCATTGGTTTAAACTGAAGATCCATCCTTCCTTTTTCCCTCCCAATCAATACCGCTTTTAACACGTCTTCCTTCTTTAGCACTTCCGGCACTGCCCTCCGCCAAATGCCTGAGCCACCGATTTTAATAGGTGGTGTCTACAGGTCGTGGTGAGGCTCTGAGCCATGTTCCGTAAGGCATCTCCATACCCTTTTGATAATTATCGTAGCGTTTCACATAGAAGATATCTGCATAGCCAATTACCCCACAAAAAAAGCATAATAATGGAAGTCTTTCGTACCTAAAGTTTAGCCAGCTCCATTCTCCTCTGCTTCTTGATCTTCATCTTTCTTTTCAATGGTTTTCGGATGTCTAGAGAGACTCGTACGCGCATATATGCCTTCTAGTTGCCGTCTAGGACCCTAGGTTCTTAACGTCCGCCTCCACAAAGACCCCCAAAGAATTCCCCACATTCTTAATCACACGCTCAGACTATAGACCAATTGGCAAGTCGTAAATTTGCACCCATAGATCAGTGTGGTTCAGTTCTATTACCGTTGGGTCCTCCTCAGAGCTAAGGGCTTCGTAGGCAACAGATGCCTGTCGAAAGTCTTAGGACCTCCTTTCTCTACCCTCTCCATATCTAATTCATGAAAGAATTTGAATATGAACAGATTGGGAGTGATATCCCTAATGAATACTCCCTTCACCGGCCCATTCGAAACGGTACTTTCATGGTCATGCATTTATTACTCATCACAGAATTCACCACTGTCATTCTTAACTTTTCCTACTCGCTGCCCCATTCCTCCTTCTACACGACCCGATTCATTCTCACCCTAAGGGAGGTTTTTTCACAGAGGTTTACAGCAACCCACCTGCTCACCTGCTTCGCTTATGCTCACCTTCTCCTTGATGTTGCAGTCAGGTTTTCATCACACTCCAGTAGAGACCCCTCTACTCGTCACTGGAAGATACTCAATATTCAATAATCGCTTTCTTTATTTGATCATATTTAGTTTGTTCTTGTCGTTGAAACTCCACATCATAGCTGCTAGATTTTGATTCTACCATGAGTAATGCCCATAATATTTTTTTTGGGTTTTAATACATATAATATGGCTCACGGACCATAATGTATGCCCATTTGTTTGCACCCAAATTGAAAATTTGGCTTGATCTAGTAATGGGTTAGGCCTAAACCCAAGCTAATGAATAAATGTTCAAAAGAAAGATACCCAAACCCATTTGTATAAGCTCATAGAAGAAGTCTAGGGATATTTATGAATTTTTTAAAAAAAATTGGAAGTCAAATGAAACATTATCAGAGGTAAGTAAAGAAGTGGGAAGCAGGTGTCGATGTGGAATGATTCTGGGAACATCAAGTCTCCACAATGAATACGTAAAAGAATTTTTGAGGATTAAGACTCTACAATGGAGACGTCGAGGAGTTCTTGAGAAACAAGCTTCTTTAATAAAAGATATGGGTAGTTACTTCAGAAAGTGGAGAGAGTTGAGAAATGGAGACTTTGGTAGCAAGTCTTCTACATTTATAAAAGGAGTAGAGAATGATGGAGCAAAGGACAACCAATCAATCAATTAATAAATCAATCGACTCAATGTCAATCAGCAAATCCTAGCTTTCAACAAGCTTTTAGCAATTTTAGCATTTAAATTCTTAGTTATAGCCAAGTTTCTGGCAAATTTCCAACAATGTTATTTCATTCGTTTATAGTGAAATCCAATATTTTCTCTAGCAATTTCAACATTCTGATTGCAAGTTTTATTCAAATTAATCAAGTTTTCAAACACAATACCGTTTTCACAATCAAATCCAAGGTTTACTTCAATAATTTCAGCATTCTGGTTGCAAGTATTATTCAAATCTATCAACTTCCAGCACCGTGTTATTTCATTCATTCTTAAGGAAATCTAACATTTTTCTTCAACAATTAATTCCTGTCATATTTCCATACGTACGTTTTCCACTTTGATTATGGGGGAACTGTCAAGGGAACCAGAAAACCTACATTGCCCGACTAAAAGTTTGATCATACGAGTCATTCTATTTTAAAAATACTTTAATTCCCTTAGCATCAGGAAATTCGAAAATCCAATTTTCTCAAAGGACAAAATCGTAATTTCGTAAAAACTGCAATTCTTTTCTAGATCTCGGATGATGAAACTGATTTCACCGTTGGAATTGTGTCACGAAATCTAGCTACCACGAATTCGAGACAATGAATTTGCACGCTTCGAGGCACAGTACCCAAAAGCCAGAAACGAATTTGATGTGACAAAAGTCACATATAACATATACCATGTGATATGTTGCATGAGTAGAGAGATTATGAAATAGACGGTCGAGAGAGTGCCATAAAGTCAAACTAAGAGAAGATACACATTTTTTGGAATTGTTTAATGAGATGAGACAAAAGAGTGTATAGTGGAATTCTCTTCTTCTTCAAAATAGGAACAAAACGTGAGGGTCGGGGGTAAATGGAATTACAAGAGGTTAGCTCTTGATTTTAAGAGAGAGCACAATTTCTCTTTAAGATCCCGGGGCGATCGGACCGTCGGATTTCTTCGGCCTAGGTGAGGTTGTTTCATCGCACAGGGCACCGTTGCAGACGGCTGAGTTTTGACAAACCCGTGAGTGTAGGTTTTATCCTACTTGTTCACTCGATTTAAGTGTTTTCAGGATGTTTGTGTTATTTGAGGCCGTGAGGCTGCTTGATTAAAACAAATTCGAACCGAAATGTTGGAATTTATGAGACCCATGTGGACAGTCCGTGACAGTTTTAGGGACTGATTTGGGTGTTTGTGTCATAATTTATATAATAAATTGTGTTTTGGTGAGTAGGAGACCGGAAATGGATATGGAATTCGGTTCCACCAAGAGGAACCGACAAGTAGAGTGGGCTGCCCAGCGGATGCCCCACTGTTTGCTTTTTAATCGTTAAAAACAAATTCAAGTTACGAACACCAAAACGCCCATGTGTGGTGTGTATGAGATCGGGCTGAAATGAATGACTTGTTATGGAAGATAGGTTAATGGCTGCTCGACGTGTTAATACGATGTTACAATTATATGGAATATAATTGTGTGTATAGGTCATTGGAGATGAAATTGGGATTTGCTCAATTATATGGAATATAATGTGTAGAAATACTGGAGATGAATTACATTTGCCTCGCTTAGCCAATTCGGGTGTCAGGTCGATCATATCACCATATGTAGAATGTAATGAATATATGAGATTTATGATATTATAGAAATGATTGAAATGGCATAATGCATTTCATGTGCACCGTGCAATCCCTAGAAATTAGGTGTGATGATGACACTACAGTTTTTCTTCAAAACTAATTGATGGTTGTGTTAAACATAGGATGATTTTTCCAGAATTATTTGATGATACCAAAATTATTTCAAATGAGGATCACACTGTTCGAAGTTCCTCCAACATCGCCAAGGTAAGCCCATCTTACCGAATCTCTATATATTTCATAATACAGGTTTTGTTTTGAAATGATTATTTTCTGATACAACAGTAAGTGAGGGAGTCAAGAGGACTCCCAGACAGGAATGGGGCATGTAGACATTCAAGCAGGGACTCACTATTACTTCTGAAATGCTTAAATGAGCATCGCATATGCCCTTAGGGTGGAGAGTAACCCATTTAGGTGATTCCACACTCGGGCGATAGCCCCGTCGAGGGAACATTTTTTCAGTACAGGGCCAAGAAGACGCCTAGAGACCGATTTTGAAGAAAGCCGTGCTTGTGGCTTTGATGTTTTTGGATAATATATTAGAATATAGATTTTAATATGTATTTGTATTATGAGTAATGTATAAATCCCTGAACCATGTAAGATGGTTTGCTGGTTATTTTTGATGAGAAATGTTATAACTCATGAACTATCGAATATAGTCAAGTATATGTTTGATGAGGATGCAGGCCCAAGTGGCCCTTTACTGTGTATGGGTTTCTCCCATAATACGAGACTTATAGATTTTCCGCAGCTGACAGTAGTCAACTGACACCCCTGCTCTCAGGGGCCGCCTGGCATCGTGTTTAGGTAAACGACCTGTGGCTTGAGGGGCCTGGGCCAGCTATAGTCGTAAGAACATCACCACTCTTGGTGTGGCTCGATGTTAGGTTTAGCGAGATTACCTAGGAAGGCACTGACATAACTAGAACACTCGCATGCATGTGTTTGGTGACTTACTTCATTGTTATGTGTTGTGATTGGCTCAGGTGCTTAGTGGCAGCACATAGAAGTGTTAGAAATTTTCGGAGTTTTACAAGAGGTAAACTGAAAGAAATAAAATGAAATAAATTTTAATTAATTTTTTTGTTTTATTGGATAATGAAATAAAATTTTAATAAATTTTAAAGGTGAACACTAGGGTTAGTGTTAGATCAGGAGGTTTTGAGGAAATTTTGGACAAATGGTCCAAAATTAAATGAAAAAAAAAATGAGGAGAGGAAATTTTTGGTTTTACAGTGGGTAAAACTGAAGAAAAATGAAGAAAATAAATTTTTATAAATTTATTTAGGTGTATTGGAGAATGAGGGAAAAAAAATGGATATGTAATTTTTGTATTTTTTAGGCAAATGAAAAACGAAAAAAATGGTGCAAAAATGAGTCAATGATATATTTGATCTGCATCACAATACAATGGGAATGTACAGACAATAGTTTTAGGAAGTTTGAATGGTTAGTGGTTGTATTGCAATACAATTCTATCGTGACATAAAGGGGATGGAAGGTTGTCACTGAAAATCAGATAAAATGTGGGAATTGTATCGCAGTTTTAGGCGGTAGTCGGGGGCTGGAATCAGGGACAGCAACACAACAAATTGTATTGTGACGTTTTGGCTAGGGGATAAATGTGTCGCAATACACTCCATTGTGGCCAGACCGAGGTGGCCGGCTAGGCTAGCCGAGGAGTCAGATTGCAATACACTAAAGTGTATTGTGATAGGCAGGAGTAAGAGCCCCAGCATTGCGCACACATAGAAGGCTGAGTAGCACACAAGAGCTCAGCTTGTATTGTGGCATGAGGGTCGAGCAGGCATGACAGAGTAGCCCAATCAGACAGGCACATAATGTGCCGAAAGCAGCACACAAGAGGCTCTCACTGATGGCACACACAGAATGAGGTACATAGTAGATCACCAGATAGGCACATAGAAGGTCGAGCAGCACACGTAGGCCTAGTCAGACAGGGCACATAGAAGGCCGGAAGCACATAGTAGGCCGAAAGGTGCACACAAAGAGGGGTCGAAAGCAGCACATAGTGAATTGTTGTGCACGTTGTGCTTAGGCTTGTGGTGTGCATCTCAGGCACTCCAACCCACCTTTCACTCGCACCGCTCGAGTCACCGTTGATAATTGCTCATGAACACCGCTCATAAAAATTTTCGAAAAATAAAATAAAATGAGATAAAATTTTTAAAAATGAAATTTTCAAAAATTGAAATTTTTGTTGATAAAAATGATCTAATATATTGAATAAATTGTTTGAGTATCATTTAGGAATGCAGGACTTGTAAGTATAGAAATGCTTTCTATGTTTGAATAGCTGTTCAAATGTTATGCCTGTAGACACGCATTGAAAGAATTTCCTTCCATTTGACACGTGTAGATGGCTAGGGTCATGGGCGAGGACGTAGGGGGGCGTCCACTGTGGTATTGGTCAGCACCATCGCCTTTTTGACCAGCCAGGCTCACAGGCCGTAGGGATGGTGGGGCTATGCCGCTTATAGCGCACAAGCATGCAATAGTGAGTCGTGGCTGTTAAACGACTTCAACGTTTAGAACACATCGCCCTCCAATGGTTAGAGGAGGAGTGGACTCTAGGGTCGGGCGACTATGACCTGAGAGGAAGAGTAGATATTATGCGAGGGCACATCCGGGATATGGAGTGTTTGGTATAAGAAAGGAAGGAAGATCCGTCTTCTTCCAACGGGAAAGAGCGAGAGAACTACATTTGGATATCCGAGGATGGGGTCGGGGTCACGGGACCCGAGGCCGGGATGGGACATTTAGTCGGGGAGGGAGCGGGATGATGTGTTATTTTACTGCTTGGCCTTTGGACACTTCGGCGGGATTGTCCACGGAGCGGGAATCCCAAGGTTATGGGATCCGGTCCCAATCGCCCGGTCAGGCGAGTTAGGGTTACGGTCGGGATGGGCGATGGTGTGCTACCATTGCCAGCGGCCGGTTCATATGGGGAGGTTGCCGGAGGTAGGGATCTCGAGGTTTGAGGACGGTGCGGTCGGTCGGTGAGGACGGGAGGCGGTCACGGTTGTTTCTCCATACTCTAGTATGGGTCAGAGGGACCAGTCACCTAGTATTTTGCAGGCGGGTCACATAGGCGGTCGGGCGTAGGTGAGTGGACCACGAGTTTGCGGTGAGTTCGGGTCGAATTTGGGGCGAGATGGCGTGTTTCCATTGCCTCCCGGCTGGGCCACAGGGCGGGTGTCCCAGGAGGTAGAGATCTCATGGTAGGGGCGGCGTTCGGATCAGTGGGATGGAGCAGGAATGCGTTTCTACTCTCGCACTTGATTAGAGTAGCATTTAAGTGGATCCATCAAATTCATTCATTGTTGCATCTTATTGTGATAAGTTTGGGCATAGAGGTTGAGGCCCCAGAAAAACCGTAATATGAGAGAATTCTTCCCTATAATGTAGAGTGAGAGTTAGTCAGATGTGTCGAGATCGTGAGTCAGGGATCTCAGTGATTCTGCTCATGGTGGACCTTAGAGTGGTAGACGTATTGGGTGTTGATGTCATTCTTGACATAGATGAGTTGGCTTGACCATCGGGTTGTCGATAGTGGGACCCAGCAAATTTGGGTCGTCATACGTGGTTTTGGAGTTGGGTGAGATTACGTATACATTAATTTGGATGTGTATGCGTGAATTTTGGGGCTGAAATTCTTTTAAGGAGGGGAGAATATGAAACCCCGAGAAAAATCCAATTTTCTCAAAAAGGGCAAAATCGTAATTTAGGTAAAAATATGAAATTTTTCTAGATCTCAGATGACGAAACGGATTTCACCGTTGGAATTTTCTCGCGAAATCTAGCTACCACGTCGAATTTCGTCTAATTCCGAGATAGTCACGAGCGTTTTTCGAGGCCGTGTCGAGATGCTTAGTAAACGGGGTGATATGACAAAGTCACATATAACATATACTCATGTGATACATGTTGCATGAGTAGAGATGATGAATGGAAGGCGAGAGAGTGCCGTGTGTGTGAAATCGAAGGGACAGATGGCATTTTGGAATTGTTTAATGAGGATGAGACAAAGAGTGTAGTGGTCTTCTTCTTCTTCAAAATAGGAGACCAAAACGTGAGAGGCACGAATGGAATTACAGGTGAGGTTAGGTTTGATTTTGGAGAGAGAGTGTGCCGCCTGCTTTAAGATCCCAGAGGCGATCGGACCAGTGGTTTCTTCATATCGAGAAGGAAGAGAAGTTGTTCTGCCTTGGCCCGAGGAGCAGCGTGTGGAGCTAGGTTTGGGAGTTTGACAAACTCCGTGAGGTGGGGGTTTTATCCTACTTGTTTTACTCTTGATTTAAGTGTTTTGTGATGTTTGTGTTGGTTTGGGGCGTGAGGGCCGTTCAGTCAATCCCGAATCCTTTAGGCAAAATGTTGGAAATTTATAGGACCATGTAGACCCGGTCAAGTATCAGTTTAGGGGCGATTTTTGGTGTGTGTCATAATTTATATAATAAATTGTGTTTTGGTGAGTAGGAGACCGGAAATGGATATAGGTCGGTTCCACGAGAGGAACCAACGTTTGGTGAATCATTTGCCATGGAATGACCTTTGTTCTATTTTAGGGCCCATTAAAGCAGTCCGGGTTAAATGAATTGGACATAAAGCGTCCATGTGGTGTGTATGAGATTAGTTGAAATGAATGGCAGACAGGTGAAATAGATAGGTTAATGCATAAGCTTGATGTGTTAACATGATGTTACAATTATATGGAATATAATTGTGTGTATAGGCCATTGGAGATGAAATTGTGTATAGGCCATTGGAGATGCAATTGTGATTTGCTCAATTATATGGAATATAATTGTGTGTATAGGCCATTGGAGATGAAATTATGATTTGCTCAAGTGAGCTAATTTGGGTGTTGGTTGATCCATATTGTTGAATTACATGTGGTGTGAATGTAAATTTGAGAATATATGCATATTTGATATATTGGTATAAAAATGATTGAAATGGCATAATGCATTTCATGTGCACCGGGTAACCTAGAAATTAGGTGTGAGTGCATGACACGAGTTTTTACGAAGCGAGCGTGGTTGCGAAGGAATTTCCGCAGAGATGATTTTCAGAAGAGAATGGGGTTGGGGGGCGTCCGACCGTCATTTCAAATGAGGACCATGGTATTTCGGGAAGTTCTCCAACACATTCGCCTCGGAGGGTAGTCCCATCTTTTTACCGAATCTCGGTAGTATATTTTGAAACTGACATGTTTTGTTTGAAAATGATTATTTTTCTCATACATGGCTTAGGCAAGTGTGAGGAAGTCGATGAGGACTTGAGACATAGGAATGGGCATGTAGACATTCAAGTAGGATCACGTATTTACTTGAGTGTGTGTTTAAATTGGAGCATTACATATGCACTTAGGTGGAGAGTAACCCATTTAGGGTGATTCCCTTCTTGGGCGATGGCTCGCCTTTGTCGGGGAGCGTTTTTTGAGTACGGGTAGGAAAGGCTGACTCTTCTTAGAGGCTGGAGTTTTGAAGAAAGCCGGGTTGTGGCTTTGATGTTTTGGATAATATGTATTAGAATTATATATTTTAATATGTATTTGTATTAAGAGTAATGTATAACTCTTGAACCATGTGAGATAGTGGGTTGATTATTTTTGATGAAAAATGTTATAACTCATGAACTATTGGAATATAGTTGGGTATATGTTTGATGAGTGTTAATACGAGAATTTAGTGGCCCTTTTTACTCAGTATGGGTCGTATCACGAGGCGTATAGATTCCGCGAGGTTGTGAATTAGTCAGCGGACACCGAGGTTTGGGGCGTCACAAGCACACCCGTACACTTATATTTTATATGTTTTGTGTGCGATTGAAAAATCATGACAACAATTTTGTTTTATTTGACTTGTAAATATTAAGCTTGATTTTTTTTAATATTTGTGAATCTTGTGATGTGGGTTGGTCGAAGTCGAAAAAAACCCATTAAGGCTGAGAGGTGGGTTAGTCATGGAGTGCACATGGGTTGAGAATGGAACATGGCCCGACCCATTTCTGATGAATTTTGCCCTTTGGAGCCAAGCATACAAATAGAGATGGGCAAAACCTAAAAGCAGATAGATCAAAAAACCAAATAAAATCGAGCCCAGAAAATAGGTTAATTGAGCAGAGAGGTTAGGTTTGGTTTTGTTTTACCGCAATCTCGATTTTGGTTTAGGTTTTGGTTTACAAAATACAAAAATCATAACTTTAATTAACCAACCGAAAAATAAAAAATTATATATATAAAATAGGTTTCCCAGCATGTGTTAGTTTTGATTTTCCCACTTTTATCTAGGGGTGGGCAAAAAAACCTAAAAAATCGAACCAATTGAAAAACCAAACCGAAAAATAGGTTAATCGAACCGAGCAGTTTGGTTTTTATTTTTGTTGTACACAAATCTCGGTTTTTGTATAGGTTTCAGTTTACAAAATACAAAAATTGTGGTTTTGGTTAACTAATCGAAAAATAAAAAATTATATATATAAAATAGGTTTCCCAACATGTGTTAGTTGTGACTTTCCCCCTCCTATATGTCATTTTTACTTTTTTCCTCTAAACAAAGCTTTTACCATTTTCCTCCAAATCAAAGCATATAGTGTAACACTCAGGAATTTGTATAGGTATAAGTTAGGGAAAATAATAATGACAGGAATTTGTATAGGTATAAGTTACGGAAAATAATAATGACAGGAATTTGTATAGGTATAAATTAGAAAATAATAATGGTAATTCAATTAGTAATTAATTAGTCTTTAATGAAAGGACATTATGAAAATAATAATAGTAATTCAATTAGTAATTAATTAATTACTTTAATGAAAGGACGTTATGAAAATAATAATGGTAATTCAATTAGTAATTAATTAATTAATTTAATGAAAGATGGGTAAAAAGATAATTTTCCTAATAGATACCCCATGTATAAATTGGAGTAAGATAAGAAAATCATTTCTATTCTTCTTTGAATTTCTCATCCGGGTAAGTGGGAGGACGTACGAACTTCGGATGCAGGGTTTGAAGAACAAATTTATCTAGGTAAGATCTTCCTCATTTTATTTTCTAGATTTCTTTGATGTAGATTCTTTAATTTTTCGAGTTTAGATCAACCACGAAAATTGATTTAGATTACACTTTCGTTCTTTAGAAATAAAATAAAATAAGGATTGGTGGTGTCATATTGAATTACTTTGAGTATGAGAATGAAAAAGTATTTAAGGATAAATTTTGAAAGAAAATAATGATAAACAAATAGGATAAATTTGAAAATGTTGAATTTTGTATAAATATTTGTATTTGATAAATATTTAAAGATATATGTATTTTGGCAAGTAAATATTTTATTAAGGATTGAGATTTTATTAGATAAGGAATATGATTAGAATAATTATTTAGCAATTATAGAAAATAAGATCCGTTAATAATACTTGTTGTCAAGTATGATAATTGTTAGATGTGTATTGTGTAATAATATAATTTGTAAAATAGTATTAATATTATTTCTTTCTAGTAAAAGATTTAGTTCGGATTAAGAACATAAAAATAAATAAATTATTAAAATAAGATCAGAAAGGAATATAGGTTTTGAAATTTGTAAAACTACCTAATTCAAATAGTTATCATTTGAACGGTTATTAAATATGTTTGAGGTGAACAAAAATAATATAATTGTTAAGAATATCAGATTAGGAAAGTTTTAAGAATAAATAAGTAATGATGATAGTCTCTTCTTTATTATTTTGAATATTTATTTCATTGAGGTGAAATTCTTGGATTAAGCTCTTTAAGCTTTTGAGTCTTTCATTTAAGGTAAGTTAATCTGACTTTTCGAAAAATTGTATTTTTATATATAATAATACGATGTAAGGGATATTAATGCGATTTAAAAAAAATTTGTTTGTTTTACTTCATTTTGAGGATGAAAATTGTTTTAAGCTGAATTGCCATATAATCTTGGATTTTATGAAAAGTTTTACTTGTTTTATTTATTTGATTATCCATGGATCAAAAAGTAGTTTTGTATTATTGTACTTTAAGATTTGTTTTGTTTCTGAGAAAATATGGAATCACGATGTTTGTAATTTGAACTTTTGAATGAAATGTTGACTCACAGTTAGTTCGGCTCTGTCAACGGGAATAATAGTTAATATTTATTAAATTTGCATTGTCGACGGGATATAATAGTTAACATTTACATTTATTGGTGGAGAATGTAATTGATTTGAGCACGGCCTCTAGGGGTTTCGGTTAGGATTCTTAGTACTAGTAGTGTTTGGTTCCGTCCCTTATTAAAAGGAACAATTTGCGGTAGCCACCCCATTTGAAAGTCCCACGTGCTTGGGCATCATTTGATATTTGATGACCAGAGAAAAATATATTTGAAATGTATTTGATTTTGGATTTGATATGAAAGTGTTTGAATCAAAATTTGATATGAAATTGTTTGGATCACATTTGATATGAAACCGATTTGAAATGGATGTGAGAACATTTTAAAGTATATTTTGTTAATGTTCCAACTTATTTTTGAATCAAAAGTTTTGATGAAAAACATCTCCTATTTGTTATATGATTGAAAACTTTTTGATCCATGAAAATGTATTAGTATTTCTTATTGGGCTTTGAGCTCGCCCTTTATTCTTTTTAAAAAATGTCAGGTACCCTTAGTTCGGGCGAGGGGTGATGGTTAGGACGGGAAATTGGTTTATTATAATATTTGTTTAAACTTCTCTTGGGACATTGTTTTGATGTAAAAGTTTAGTTATGTTTGGAATATTTGAGTTTGAAGTTTGATGATGCTTTTTTCAACCGGACTAAATTTGGAGCATGTCGGGTTCGTTAGGCGAACACAGATGTGGCGGGTGGTGCAAGCTCTGGATCGTCGGGGCTGAGTAGGATTCTTTGCGGTGCTAGTCTACAGGAGCTCTGGGCAGTGGCACTCCCTCTGCAAAAACAAGAAGAAGGGGGTCGTGAGGGCCGCCGTAGCCGCTCCAATCTTAAGTCGGGTTCTTTCTGAGAGAAAGATGGGTAGAGGGAATGTGTTGCGTACCTTTCACCGATAGGGTGGCCTAGTATTTATAGTATATGTTTTCGATTGGATGGTGATTAGGATTCTTTCCCATTGAATGGGATATTTCTTGCTTTTATCGGTATCAATTTGAGTTGTGAGTACTTTATTTAAAATTATCCACCTTCCTCATTGGTGGGATAAAGCGATCGGAAGTAGGATGAGATTTGTTATATCGTGAATTATTTTATTTTCCTTGTTGATAGGATCTAGTTGGATTTGCGGGATATGCGATTATCGGGTTATTCTATTTCCCTTATCGATGTGATTTAGTTTTGATTTCTTGGGATAATATCCATTTATCGGGGATTATTCTATTTCCCTTATCGATGGGATCTAGTTTGATTTATAGGATGTGGGCTTTCTCGATCATCCATAACCGGCCTTTGGGCCGTGCGGATTGGGACCTCATTCTGGGCTGGCGTCTAAGGCTTGAGCACTTCAATGGGCGCGCTTCTTCTTTGGGTCTGGCGAGTGGGCTGGGCCCATTTTCCAAACCACATCGGTTGCCCCCATTGCCTGTGTGCGATGTGCGTGGGCGAAGTATAACGTTTCGTGCGGATGCAGATTTCCGTGTCACGCAAATTTGGGTTAGTTAAGGCTTGATCAGCTGAGTCATACTTCTTCTCGATAATGATGACTCTTTGGTTTCGCGCGCTCCATCTTTCCCACTTCTTTCAATTTCCTTCTGTTTCTTTATGAGCCTCCTCTCTTTGTCTTATTGTGCTCCTGATCTTGAAACCTCTTCTTTGCTCTCAGCTTTTCCTGGCGTTTTTCCTGAGGTAGCTTTTTTCGTTTTATTCCTGGGACCGTTGCGTCCTTATCCCTTTGGTCTTTTTTCGACCGATACGACGAGGCGCTAGGATTGGGTTGGCCAAGTTTTGTTTTCATTATTTGCTTTCATCATGGGTCTGGCTCGTTCTTCTTCTCTGCGTATTGGAGGTGACTCTTCGTTGCCGAGTTCTAGGCGGTGGCTGCGCCTCCCGGCCGTTGATGGGGTGAACCCGAGATGCCCCAGGGGTGCCTCCTTTTCCCTTGGACAAGGGTGAAACTAGACTGATTAAATATCCTAGAGATTGAATACCTAAAATCCATGTTGACATGCTTTAATTGGGGCCTAGCAAGGTCGGTCCCTCGCTATGGGGCCACCTTTGCTAGGCGTTATTAGCCTCCTTTTGGCGTTTGAGTGGTCCGAGTGACGTTTTTGACCTCCTATGTGGTTTTACATTGCCTAAGATGGTGTCTTCTTTGAAGTGGCCTTCGATAATGGTCTTCGCTTTCCTCCTCATCCCTTAAAGCGAAAGGGGTTTTGCAGCCTTGCAATGTCTGTCCTTCGACTCCTTGATGGTTGAGGTATTTTGGTTGGCTATTGGTTTTCTTTGGAGACGAGGGGGACTTGGTGTTCCAGGTATGGCTTTGTTCCTTTATCTTTTTAGCGCTAAGGAAACCTCACGAGGGCTTCCTCACATTTTCTCGGCAGTTACGGCGCTCATACGGTGATTCCGTCTTCATCTTCCACGGGCTTTGGAAGGGACCATTGCTTCTTTGTTAGCGAATTTGCAATTAGGATATGACCCTCTTGACAAGGACGACAGCCTGGGCGTTCCGATTGCTTGGATATAACCTTTTCGGGGTTATTGAGTATTTCTAATTCTGCATTGTCTACATGCCTCTCGGCGCAGATCGATCTCGGCGCGAATGCGATCATAGCGCTGGCGTTGGCTGAGTGTCCTCCTCGCCCCTACGCGGAGCTGATCAAGTCGGACATTCCTGGCCCTTCGAGCTCGAGGTCAGCCCGCTCTGCTGCTTTGAGGCCTTCGCCTCCTTCCACCATGAAAGTTTCTCCCATCAGGCCCTCCTCTATCAAACCCACCAAGGGAGAGCTTCTGGCTCGGTTGGAGACGTTGTCTCGGAAGCCCCGGAGTGTGAGACGGAAGACCGCAGACTCGGGTTGAAAGGAGAGGTCGGCCGACTTGGTCAAGGTTTCGAAATTGGGGCGTCTTCCTCTTCTCCGTCTACCATGTCCAAAAATTCGACAAGCACTATCGCCTCGGTTGAGGCTCCTGGAGTCTTGAGTTCTCGGCCTCGTTGCAGTGCAGCTGCGAAGGCGGGTCCCTCGGGTGGGGCGGATTGAGTTCTGGATTGGCGGTCATGCCCATTCTTGTACGGAATCCGCCCCGACGAAGAGTGTTAAGCCACCGCTACTCAGGGCGGAAGAGTTGAGGAAGGACTTGGACTCCGAAATTGGCGGAGATGGCGACTCCTTGCTTCTCAATGCCGAACTTGCGGCAGGCGTTGTCTCGTCCATTCTTAAGGATTTTGATCTCAAGAGGTCGAGCGTGCTGCCCGTTGATGAGGCTTTGGCTCTATCCCTCCAGGGGGTCGCCTCTATAAGTTCCCATACCTTGTCGTGTCTGATTCCATTTTAAGTTGAGTGTTGATCTTGCGTTGGATATTGATTCTATGTTGGATGTGGCAGGTGGCTACTCATTTGAAGGGTTTGGCCAAGAGGCCAGAAGCTAAAGCGAGAAAAGTCATGCAGCGGCAGGGTTTACAAGCGAGGGTGGCTTCCCTCACATCGACGAAATTTGAAATTTGCGTCGGGTCCTGCTTGATGCGTCGGAGGCGGTGGGCCATCCCGATTTGAAGCATACCACGTCGGCACGTGCTCGGGCCGAGGGTAGAGAAGATGAGGCCCGAAACATCTTGAGAGCGGCCGAAGGCGAGCTTCGGGAGGTTCGGGATGAGTTGCGGGCTGCACAAAATGTAACACTCCAAATTATACCCTAACAGTTTTATAACATGTTTTGGGTATAATAAACGTAAAGGTATATTTATTCGGAATAAAATAAAGATAAAAACAAAAGTAGGAATATGCATAGTTAAATTACAAATAAAGAAAGATTTGGGGCTATTGCTTAAGAATATTATAAATGGATTTGTAAATATTAGAGAGAGTTGAAGGACCAAGAGTAACAAAGAAAGATATTAGAATGAAATAAGGATGAAAATTGTGGAAGAGACAGAAGTGGCTTAAAGGAAGGAGGAAGTTTAAATAAACTGATTAGAAAGAGAAATAAAAGGGATAAAATAAATAAATGTCTCGTTTTTGGTCTTGGAGAAAAAAGGAGAAGCAATCTGAGACAAAGAAGAAGAAAAGAAAGAAGAAAGAAGAAAGAAGATTACGGGTATGGAACTACTAAATTTGAATGGATACATGTCTTGGGTTTGGAAACTCCCAATCTCATTTCTTGTCAGGATTAAGTTGAGAAGAGCTCTAAGGATCCTAGATATGTGCTTTAGGAAGGGTCTAGTTGCAGGTTGAACCAAGAAAATTCCCTATTGTCGATCATATGCAGTAGCCGGATCTTAGAACGGGTTTATGGGTCAGAAATACAGGGATTTCAAGTGAGTCCTTCTAGTAAATTGTAGCCACATCAATGAACTTGATGTTAGGCTTTCGAATTTCTCGATTTGGACCTTTGTAGACCAAGTTATGGTCCTTTTACCGAGGTCAGTCCATTTAGATCTGGTCGGATCAGTTATGCCAATTCGGGTCAATTAGCGGGACCTTAGAACGGGTTTTTGAGTCAGAAATAAAGAGAATTTGGAAATGCCAAGTCCTTACGAGAATTGTAGCCATGTCGATGAACTTGATGTTAGGCTTTTAATTTCGATTCAGATTACATGGACGAGTTATGGTCTTTTTACTCTGAACAGTCAAAAGGGTGAGAGGTCAGCCATAGGGGTCGTCAAATAGAGGTCATGCAGAGCTCAACTCGTCTTGAAGAGCTCCACTCGTCATGAAGAGCTCCACTCGTCATGCAGAGCTCCACTCGTCATGCAGAGCTCAACTCGTCATGCAGAGCTCCGCCGTCATCGCGGTCATTTCGTCGGTGAGCTCGTCGCCGGTCACGGCGCTCGTCGGTCGGTCGGCTCTTGAGGCACGTACGCGCGACCTCCAGCGGAAGATCATATCTCCTTCGTCACGAACTCCGATTTAGATTGTTCTAGGACTCTATGGAAAGCCCATTAGTCAAGTCCATCCATATGCCTGAGGAAGATATTAGATGTCAGAACAAGGTGTCGGACCGAGGCTCGTCGCCGGTGCAGCTCGTCGATCCAGTCGACTCGTCAGGTATTGCGCGCTGACCTCCAACCCCGGAAGGTCCTTATCTCCTTCGTCGAACTCCGATTTGGGTGTTCTTGGACTCTATGGAAAGCCCCATTGAGTCAGAATCCATCCATATGTCTGAGGAAGATATTAGATGTCAGACCAAGGTGTCAGACCGGGCTCGTCGCCGGTGCAGCTCGTCGGTCGAATCGACTCGTCAAGGCCCATTTGCGCGCTGACCTCAACGGAATGTCATATCTCCGATGCGAACTCCGATTTGGGTGTTCTTGGACTCTATGGAAAGCCCATTGAGTCAAGAATCCATCCCATATGCCTGAGGAAGATATTAGATGTCAGACAGGTGTCGAGACCGAGCTCGTCGCCCGATTGCAACGACCGGTCGGTCGGCTACGTCAAAGGTATTTGCGCGCGACCTCCAACTTCGGAAGGTCATATCTCCTTCGTCTGAACTCCGATTTGGGTGTTCTTAGACTCTATAGAAAGCCCATTGAGTCAAGAATCCATCCATATGCTGAGGAAGATATTAGATGTCAGACCAAGGTGTCAGACCGAGCTCGTCACTTCAGTGCAGCTCGTCGGTCAAGTCAGCTCGTCGGGTGTGCGCGCTGACCTCAACCGAGGTCATATCTCATACGTCCCGAACCGATTTGGGTGTTCTTGAACTCTATGGAAAGCCCCATTGAGTCAGAATCCATCCATATGCCCCTGATGAAGATATTAGATGTCAGACCGAGGTGGCGAGCTCGTCGCGGTGCGACTCGTCGATTCAGTCGACTCGTCAAGGCCCATTGTGCATGACCTCCAACTTAGGAAGGTCATAACTTCTTCGTCACGAACTCGATTCAGTGTTCTTGGACTCTATGGAAACCCATTGGATCAGAATTCATCAATAGATAACGCATGATAAGATTGGAACTCATATTAGTCCCAGAAAACATGAAAATAGTAGGCTCTGTAGGTAACTATAGTTATTCATATTATGAATTCATAAATAACTCATAAGCATACAGGGTAAGCATAGTTATTTATGCATACAATGAGACATGAAAAATGCAAAGTTATGAATAAATGATTGTATATTTATATATCACATATGATCTGAGAATGACAATAATTATTCGGGAATATGAGATATATCACGAAGCGTAAAATATACAGTGATTATGCGCCCAGAACTGGTAGAGGATAGATGGGCATGCCTATTAGGGAAAAATAAGTCTGCTAGCATACAAGTTCTGATATTCCATTGTTTGGGTAGATGAGATAGATCCGTTTGGATCACGGTGGCTTGAAAGGGTCGCCCACCGGCGCCTCTCAGAGCCCTCGTGGATAGTCAACTGTCTCGTGCAGGTGATGATACCTTCAGTATATTATATTCACAGCGCCTCCCAGGGCCCCTCATGGAATAGGTCAGCATCTCGTACGTGATGATACCTTCAGTGTAATATATTACGGGCCCTCATGGACCACTTGTTCATCTGATGAATATCATGCCTCGGGCCTCATGGGCCATTTGTTTCGTACATTAGGTGAATCGAGCGCGCCGGGCCCTCATGGTTTAATATCCTTCTAAGGTTTATGCGGACATGAAACATAAAAGAAATAGCAATTTATATACAAAAATAGAATATATGAAGAGAATATGAAACATAACCTTTGCTATGTGATGATGATATACGATTACAGAACAAAGTAAAATCTGAATGACATAGAAGAGTATATGGATGATGATAAAAATGGAAGCGGATTTATGATAAGTATTATATATATGAGAAATGATAAGAATCTGTAACTGTAATATGTGTTATATGCATTTGTATAGAAGTGTGGTGACCTTAATAGAGGTCATCCATGTGTACTAAGCGTAAAGCTTAGCACGGGTGTTCAATCCGTGTAGGTACAGAAGAGGAGACCAGAGGACCGGGCCATCCACATCGCGATCGAGGCCACGGCTGATAGGTGCCTTGGAAGACCTTTGGGTCTATTTTGTATATGAAGTTTGTAAACCAATGTAAATATTGTAAATGTTGAACATTTCCATATATGGAGCTTGTATATATATTTTGTATTGTCCATTTGCTACGGAATGTAATACAGTATAGTGTTTAACATTATATGAATATGTAAGTGTAAAGGTTATAAGTTTTGAAAAAAAAAAAAAAAAAAGAGTGACCCTTCATGACATCCTATCTTAGGAGTTGGGGCGTCACACAAAATGACTTGTTAAAGGCTAGAGGCAGATTTCTGATCGCCCATTATGAGCGGATGGTTGGGGATGGGCTTACCGCATCGAGGCGAGCTACGAGTCTAAGGAAGAGCTGTTTGCGGTCGAATGGATTGCGCGATAAGGCTGACTCTTGGATAGGGCTCGTGTTGGGCCTCAGTATAGGCTTCGTGAACGCTGGCCCGAGGAGTGTCGTGGGCTACGTGGGGACCTTCATCGACAAATAACTCACGGTTGCTCGGTGGGATGGGTTATAGGAAGATTGAGGGATGAGGCACAGTACTCGATAGGCTTAGGTGGCTAGCCTTTGGAGGAAAAGTTGCTAATGCCTACCACGGCTTGGACTTCAACTTTGACATTCCTAGCGGCAGGGAGGTGAATCCCTCTGCCGACTAATGCAACGGGAACGGACACCCCGATTTAGAGGCCCGGCACTCCCACTTCTTCACCTCTGCTCCTCCCTTCGATGCACGATTCTTTGTGGTGCATATTGATGTCGATCTTTGTTTTACTTATTTTTTGCTGGGCTTGGGACCCAGGACATATGTAGCCTTTTCCTTAATAAACGATCTTTTTACCACTTTGTCTAATTTTTGCAATTAGCGTTGTTCTTCATGAAGCGTATTGATTTCTTAGTATCGTCCCAGTCAGCGGCTCTGGGATGTAGAGTTTGCGAGTTGAGCTCACGGGCGGCGAGGCTTCATGGTACACTTTGCACAGAATTTTGAAATGAATTTTAGAATTTGCATGGCTGGTAGAGTAGTCAGGTCGTCGGTGAAATTTCTTGGGCCTTTCAGGCCCCGAGGCCTTGATGGTGGCTGGTGATTGACTCTTAGGATCGTGGGCGCATGCGGAGTAGTCGGACTCGTCGGCCCAGGCCTCTTGGGCTCACGGGCGGCTGTGGCCCTTGTGGTGATATAGCTGGCGATCGACTCTTAGAATTTGCCTTAGCTGTGCGAGTAGTCGAGCCCCGGGTGTGAAACTGGGCTCCGGAGGCGGCTGAGGCCTTGTGGCGATATAGCTGGTGATCGACTCTTCGTGCATGGCTGACGAATAGTCGAAATTTGAAGGTCAAGCGAATTTATTGGACTCCGGGCGTTGAAGGCCTTGTGGGTGATATGCTTTGAGTTATTCCCTTGGGGCTGCATGCTTTGATAGAGTAGTCGAGCTCGTCAGAGAGTGAACTCTTTTGGAGCTCGGTGCGTGGCCTTGTGGGCGATATAGCTGGTGATCGACTCTTAGGGCTGCATTAATAGTGCGTACCGTGGTCGAACTTAGTTAAATTGAGCTCTTGGGTTCAGGCGAGCCGTGTGGGCTGATTAACTGAGGACGATCGACTCTTAAGGCTGCGTGGCTGTCGCAGTAGTGAGCTCGTCAATGAGCTCTTACCCCGAGGCTCTGGCCCGAGGAGCCTTGTGGGTGTCTCTTTGGTGATCGACTCTTTAGTACGCATGGCACGAGTGGAAGTAGTTGAGCTTGTCAAAGTGAGCTCTTGGGCTCGGCCTTGTAATCAGTAATGGTGACTCTCTTTGGCGATCGACTCTTAAATTTCACGTGGCTGTGCGAGGAGTAGTCAGACTACGTTAAACTAAACTACTGGGCTCCGGGCGCTAAAGCCTTATGGGTTTAATAGCCTGAGCTGATCTGACTCTTAGGTTGTGTGGCCTGTGCAGAGTAGTCGAGCTCGTCAGGCGGAGTTCTTTGAGGCACGGCCCCGGGGGCCTTTGTGGGCGATATAACTGGGTGATCGACTCTTAGGTTACGTGGCTGTGCGGAGTAGTCGAACTCGTCAAAGCCCGAAATTTCTTTGGGCTCAGGCCCATTGAGCCTTGTGGGTTGAATAACTGGTGTCGACTCTTAGAGTGCGTGGCTTGTCTGGATGGTCGAACTACGTCAAATTAATTTCTTGGGTTCCGGCGGCCCGGGCGCTTGTGGGCGATGCTTTGAGTTGATCGACTCTTAGAATTGCGTAGCTGTCTGAGTGGTCGAGCTTGTCAAAGCGAAATTGTTGGGCTCCAGTATTTGAGGCCTTGTGGGCGATATAGCTGAGTGATATGACTCTTGAAGAACATGGCACGTGCGGAGTGGTCGAGCTCGTCAGGCTAAGTTGTTGGAGCTCCGGGCGAGGCCTTGTGGGCGATATAACTGGTGATCGGACTCTTAAGGTTGCGTGGCTGTCTGCGAGTGGTCGGGCTCGTTAAAGTGAGCTACTGGGCTCCAGGCGTTGTGGCCTTGTGGGCGATATAGCTTGGTGATCGACTCTTGGGCTGCGTGGCTGAAGCAGTGTCGAGCTAGTCAATGGCTTCTTTGGGCTCGGGCGTTGAGGCCTTGTGGGCGATATAGCCTGAGGCGTCGACTCTTAGGTGCGTGGCTTGTGCGAGGTAATCAAGCCGTCAAAGTGAAATTTCTTGGGCTCGGTGGCCCGGGCCTTGTGGGCGATATAACTGGTGATCGACTCTTAGGTTGCGTGGCCTTTGCGGAGTAGTCGAGGCTCGTCGAAGTGAGCTCTTTGGGCTCGGTATTTGGAGCCTTGTAGGCGATATAGCTGGTGACGACTCTTGGGGTGCATGGCTGAGTAAATTAGTCGGGCTCGTCAAAGTGAGGCTATTAGACCGGGCGTTGTGGCCTTGTGGAGCAATATAACTTTGGTGATCTGCCTCTTGAAATTTGGATGTACAGGGACCAGTAATAATTCTTAGTGCGAGGCAAACACAAAAATCCTAAATTTGGCGTTGTCAAATTGCTTTCCATTGTCTGATACAGGGCTCTTGGGATACCAAACCTGCATATGATGGCTCGCCACAAAATTGCGTATCTTACACGTTGCGTGATTGTGGCGAAAACACCGACCTCGGCGCGGGTGAAGTAATCTACCCTGGCTGATGATGAATTTACATTTGACCCTTCCCGAGGGCGAGAGGTCGATATGTCAAACCCCATTGTTGGAAGGCCGAGGCTTGTAATTAATGTCAAGGGCTTTGATGGGAGTGAGATCTTGGCATGCTCGCGGATCTTGCATCGACCTTCGTCGGTCGCGTCACGAGTATTGTGGGCGGTATCCACCTTAAGACCTGCTTAATGCGAGCTTGATATGATTTCGCCTTATACGCCGTGTACTTCCCTTAGCACGTATTCGGTGTCTTTTCCCACTATGCACTTAAAGATGGGTGTGAAGAAACCTCGCTTGTACAAGCTTCCCTTATGATTGATGAACTGGGCGACCTCGTCACGATTTTAGGCTGCTTCTTTCGGGTGCGATGGTAGGCGTCCGTCTATTATGTAATCCCAAATGGGGTCCATCCAACTCGGCTTGGACCCGATTTGGGCAACTTCCACTTCATAGAGATCTATAGAAGGCTCTGCAAGGTATTCGATAAGTGTTGACTTGCTAAGGACTTCCTGTGAGGCTGTCGTTAGTTTTGCCAAGGCATCGGCTCGGGAGTTCTCTGCTCTGGGGATATGTTTGACCTGGACCAGCACGAACTTTTTCAATAAATCTTGTACCTTTTGAGGTATAGGATCATTCTTAGCTTTTAGTACTCATGGTGTCTTACATTTGTCTTCTTCTTAGGCGGGGTCGGCTGGGACCTCAAGGCTGGTCAATTTCTAGTGAATGGGCGGTTGAGGCTGTATGGCTGACTCTGATACGACCTCGTTATTTGAGGCTTGGAATCCTAATCTGAGTGCATACTCAATGTCTATTCCTTACGGGGGAGGTCGAGGATAAAGCGCTCCTTCCTTGTGCGTTTAATGGCCCGTCTCTGAAAGTTTCAGTCGTGGTCGGTTGGTGCTTGGGTGTTCTCGGTAGGCTCTGCTGAGGTGAATTCCATGACTAAATTTATAAGACTGCCCTTTTATTGCAGTTTTGACATATCGATGTCGAACTCGCTCATTTCTATGGCCCACTTCATCGACCTTCCTAAGGTCTCGGTTTATGTAACACTTGCTTCATCGGATGTGCATTTGGAACTTATATGGTATGAGCACGGAAGTAAGGGCGGAGCTTAGAGCTGCGAGTTACTAGTGCAATTAATTTCTCATCCTTGGGTACCCTCTTTTTTAAGCTTCTCTCGAACACATTGCAATAGTAAACTAGGTGATGTACTCGGTCTTTGTCTCGGCAAGGGATCTTGGTCGAGAAGTCACGATCTTGCTGAAGTATAGAGTGAGGTTCCTATGATAAGACACCAGAATGGGGGGGAACTGAATATGTTTTCCAATCTTGAGCGGCTTCTTTGCACTTAGTATCCCATTGAAAGGCCTTCTTAAAACTTAGAAGAAAGGTGACATTTATCCTTGCCCAGCCACGGATGCGAATCGGCGTAAAGCGTGATCAGCTCTGTCGGACGTTGGACCTCCTTTATGCACGAGGCGACGGCATGTCGAGCCTGACCTTTATTTTGTGCGGATTTGCCTCGATTCCTAGGTGGTTGACATGGAAACCTAAAATTTTCCGGTGATACTCAGAAGGCACACTTAGGTGGATTCAGTTTAAATGTTGTACTTCTCGGGATGCGGAACTCCTCGGACGAGATGGGCTATGTGGGCGCTCGGTGGTGGATTTTACCCGGCCTTATCATCTATGTACACCTCCATGAGTGCGTGCCTATACGCCACGGAACATCCACGTTCACGGCTGCTGGTAGGTAGCTCTAGCGTTCTTGAGTCCCAGGCATCACACGATAACAATGGGTTCCACACCTGTGTGAGAGCGAGGTCTTTTCTTGGTCATGGGTCCATCTTGAGTTGATTGTAAGCCGGAGGAAGGCATCCATAAAGCGAGGTTCATGGCGGCGGTGGCATCTACGATGAGGTCGGTCGCGAGAGGGCGTCACTTTGGGCACGCGCTACGATGTCGGTGAGTCGCCACTTACCGTTTGCTTTTTTGACAAGTACGACGTTGGCCAACCATTCAGGATATTCCACCTCTCTGATTGCTCCTGCTTGGAGGAGTTTGCCGACCTCCTCGTTGATCGCTTTTTGCCTGTCAGGCGCGAAGCTCCTCCTCTTTTGTTTTACTGGCTTGAAAGACGGACTGACGTTCAGCCTATGGGTAATTACTGTAGGGTCAATTCCTCCCATGTCTGCCTGCTTCCACGCGAAGACGTCTTTGTTCTGTCTCAAAAAATGGGTGAGAGGGCTTTTGAGATCTTCCGCTAGCTGGGAGCCGATGTAGGCGAGGTGTTCAGGGTCGTCATCCAACGGTACAGGTTCTAGCTCTTCCGAGGGCTCAGGTCGGGTGAATACTTCATCGCGCATTTCGAGCTCACCTAGGGATATGTTATCGACCGTTTTTTGCTTCATGGATGCTGAGTAGCATTCCCTGACCACTCGTTGGTCTCCTCGAACCATTCCTATTTCGCTTACGGTAGGAAACTTGATCATCATGTGGTAAGCGGAGGGAATGGCTTGTGCATTAAGAGAGGGATACGCCCCCAACAACATATTATAGCGGATGGGGCGTGCACAGCGGGAATCTTCTTTGTCGTGGATTTGCTGGCATGGGGGATCTCGAGGTGAGTACTAGTTATGTGGGCCAAAGGGTAATACCTTTTCTCGTCAGAATCTCGCGGATGGGTCTTTGACGGGTTCCATTCTCTCCACCCCAGATGCCCGTCTTATCGAGAAGGCTAGAAACGAGATGATGTCAGTGAACTTAGTTGTCAAGCCCAGGACCGATGGGCCAGTTTTGTTAGCCCTGGCTGCTCGAATTACCAAGGGGTTATCATGGGGGTGTTGGCATCCCTCCAGGTCTGAGTCAGAGAAAGTTATGGATGTGTCAAGCCGAGGTAGTTTGGACAACGTGTGGACACAAAACAACGTTTGCTAAAATTTTATAGCATTATCCTGAAGGGTATTGTCTAATCCCCGACAACGGCGTCATAAAACTTGTTAATAGACCTTGAAGAGCACATACAAATTTGCGACGTTATTACGAGGGTATTGTGCAGTCCTGACGGCGGTGCGAAAACTTGTAAAGAAGACGAAAATACATATCTGAATTTATGACGTTATTCACCAAAAATCTCTTAGAGTGAAACGATTTTAATTTATTGGTTTTGATGCGAAGTCTATGGTCTGCAATTCGATAGTAATAAAATGGACATAAGATGATGTCGATCAGGAGATCTCGAGGAATTTTCATCGACTACCACATTTTCGAAAATTAATACTATTTGGACCATAAATTGATATGGGTGTCGGCATGATATTTGGGAAATTAACTAGTTCGAAGAAATGAGCGTTCGAATAGGCGAAGAATAAAACAAATGAATGAAAATAAAGTCTACGAAAAGAAATGAATCTTGAGAGCAGTTATCGCTAGGAAGACATCGAGAACGATCGTAGTGGTGATCAATTCACAGCAGTTTCCCTCTTTGAATAAATTACATGATTATCTCAAGTTTCTAAAATACGTCGACGCATTTGTAGTGCATTTGCGGATCTCTCAGCTCCACATTTCGTTATCTCCTTCTTCTGATTCTCTATAAATTCTGGGAGCAGTAACTACTTTTAACGAACTTCACTTACGTTGGGTATTTTCTGCTTTTCTTGATACTTCATACCCCCGTTTTATGGACTCACACACCTTAGCTCGAGTTATCGATTGGCTTGAGGATATCTGACTTCAAATTACTCTTCCTCGAAATTAAAATAGATCGACCTTTCCTTGATTAGATCTCGGCTAACACCGGGATTAGCCTCGCTATCGAATTGAGGTGAAATCTGCCTTGTTTAAATAGATAAGTCGTTGACTCGTTCTTAGTGAGAGAGGATTTGAACACAAAGCTCAGGATCTAATAGCGAGGGTTATTACCTTGAAGAAATGTACATTACTCCCGAGTTGTCTTCCACTGTGTCACTCGGAGGACCTCCTTGAAATCCCGGGTAACGACCTTGATTCTTACTTGAATTTATAGTAAGCGATATTCGAATTAAATCAATATAAACTCATGTACGAGTATAAGTCGTGGCCCAGAAATGAACGAGATCTTGCAGTGCTACGAGGAAACATCAATTCGACTACAGCGTTCACTAAATGGAAGTTGGGTTCCTCAATTACTAAATCACCGCGAGAACTGACGATAGCACGATCAAAGAATAAGCGCAATTCGAAACTAAAATAATCGAATCGGAAATTTAATACGAACTTCGATGCATTCGGGTAGTAATTTTGAAAGAAATAGAGTGCACACGTATTCGAAGCTTGACAAAACGATAACATTCAGATCAAAAAAATAGCGAAAGAAATCACGGGGGCGACATATGCAAATACAAAATAAAGAAAAAGAAAAAGAAAAAGAAAAGAAAATAAAAGTGAATAAAAGTGGCTAAATTTACCCGGATCTCTCCTTTGATGCGCCTCGGAGCTTGCTTTACCTAATGCAGATGGCTAGTATTTATAGGGTTTTTCGGTTGGGCCTAATCCCAGTATAACTGTTTGCATTAGTTTGATAGCAGGCCCGAGTTCTGCTTTGCTCGGTCTGCGACCTCAGTTCTCTTTGTCGACATCGAACTCATGTCGCGACATCGACTTAAAGTTACGCTTCACATGGGCCCGGTCGTTCGAGGTTATCCGCGACGCGATCTTATGCGCGCCGCGGGGTTGGTTGATCGCTTGTGATAGCCAGCATCATGGCCTTGTCGTGACACTCCCCATTTCAGCCTTTGCGGGTCGCGATGGTTGTTCACGATGGCGACATCGGGATGTTGTCGCGACATGGGCTCCGAGTCTCTATGACCTTCCTCTGTTTGTTATGATGTCCGCGACATCAATATCGCGTCCCGAACATCGCTCTGATCTTGTTTCCTTGAGCGGGTGTCCACGATGTCGTGACATCGACCTCATGGATTCAGAGCTTCGGTTGATCTCCTCTTGATGTATCGCGACTTGAATTAAGTCTGCGCACAGCGCGACCCGAGTTGTTCTTGGTGTAGCGACATCGATGCTGTCGCGACATCACTTAATATTCTTGTAGATTGCAACGGTTGTTTTTTTTGATGTCGCGACCTCTCGGTTTTACATCGCGACATCATTTCCTTTAATTTACACTCCTTAGTACACTGGGCGTGATTCCTGCTTGCGCGGCCCGACGCTGAGGCCCCCGCCGGCGCTCACGATGTCCCGCGACTTGGGCGGGTATGCGAGACCCACGGCTGCATCGATGACTCGGCCCGGTTGCTTTCATTTCTGCTACGCCATTATTTTGCATTTTATCCATATTTACGCATTTTTCTCTTGCTTTTTCTTTCTTGCTTCCTTCTGCTAATGACAAATTGGTGAGTGTCTTCATAATTACGTATATTAAATATTGATTTTTAAGCTGAAAAGCAACAGAGAAAAATGGACTAAAAGAGATGACTTAAATCATCCAAACTCCCTAAACTTAAAATTTTGCTTGTCATAGCGAAAAAGAAAGATTTGTTGTCCTCAGCAAGGTTTTTCTGTTTTTGTTTCTTTTTGTTAACGGAGTGGTATTCAATTTCAATTGAAATACAATGTATGCATCATTTTACGTATATCTAACTTCAAATCGATTAGGATTAGTTTTCTACTTTTCATAGTATACAAACTAAGCTATTGAAGTGTTGCACAAAGCAAGCACTAATCATTAGATCTGTTGAATAATAGATTATTTTCCACTCTCATTTCATCTTAAAATTAATTAACTCCCTAAAGTCCTTCAGTTTTGATTGTTTCCATATTTCCAAATTCCATAAGTTTGTTTTCATGCAGTCTCCACTAATGTAGGTGATTTCGTATGAATCAATCGGGTCTTTTGGGTTTTATATTGTTAGGCTTGGGTAATGTGTAGGATGGAAGGAATTTTAGGTTAAAGATTACTCGACCCTTTTTCTCCTCTTCTGCTCTTTTTCTTTCTTACTTAGTTTCTCCTAATAAACTCCCAGCTTCATGTTTTGGGACATCCTGTCTGATTCAGACGTATGCCGCTATTTTCACTTGTAATTTCAACGGGGAATTTTTCTTTGTTTGTCACCATTTAAGGATAGTGCAATGTTTTCTTTTTAGGCTTTCTAACACTCTTAGCGAACTTTGGGTTAGTGGCTCCAGCTACCGAGATGGCGTAGGGTCTTAGGTGTTGAAACTTTTTAAAGACTTAATTGTTCGAGAGAGTTGAGCCCCTGAGATAAAACTTATCCCTTTAAGCTTCTTTTTCTATTGCATTTTACGCTCTTTGTCTTTTTCTTTCATTCCCTTTTGAGTTCCTCGAAAATATATACTCCCAAACTTCATTTTCTTACTTCCTCTTGGATTCTGGGGTAATCATAGATTCTTTCTTTGGAGGATTGATTTCTTAGAATGGGTTGGGGTTTCATTAGTTATTTTTGAAAAAGAAATAAGCTTGTTGAGTTCGATTTTGGAACTTGGGTATGTGCATCAGCATATAAGTAGGGATGGCTAAAATGGCTCGAACTATCGGGGATGGCTGTATCGTCTCTTGTCAGAAATTTGTATCGCACAGGGAGGATTTGCCTCGGCTTGATAAATCTAACAAATTCTAGAATTTGGTTTGAGCGATTAACGACTAACCATAGGGAGTACCTTGACTCATTTTTGTTAATGAGTATTTAAATTGGTGATATTCAACGAGGTTCCTTGACTTATTATTTCATACCTTGAGCTTCAAAGAAATAATTTTTGTTCCTCTTTTGTATTACTTTCCCTCAGTCTGGACTTATGGTTAGATATAAAAGTAACTTTTACCTTGTGTTTTGATTAAGCTGTATTCATTTTGTCATATTCGCATTTTGGCTCATTCCTAATCTAAGCTGCTTCTACATTCGGTCGGTTCATACATCCACGACGGTTTTATTACGGAACTAATTTACTTTAATGTCCTAATCATGCATCTTCAATGACACAATATTGAACCCGACAAATTCAAAATAACACGCACACAACAATTTGATTCAAGTTTCTCATCTTTTACGGATTAAATTGCAACGGCTTAGAACTACAGTATAGAAAGGAGTGATTGAAAATTGAATGGATAGGTATATTTTTTTCTTTTTTGTTTGCGGGTATAGATGTCTGGGGGATCCAGGTCAAGAGTGTCCAATTGTGGGCTGAATTCTGGAATCTTCACTTCCTATTCCTCCTCTTTCCATGGCTCTCTCTTTGTCAGATGCATCTTCTTGTGCCAATTCATTCGAAGTCCACCTTTTTGTTGGAGTTCATCTGTCTACCGAGTGTGTTCGTGTTTTCTCCATTTAATGTCATGACCTCGAATTTTGACAAGTTGTTGTTGATCGAGTCCAGTTCTCTATCTTCCTCCACGGATACATGGTTTCAATCTAACACATTGTCTCTCCTTCCATCTTTGTCTCGAAATCTTCGCGAGGACATGTAGAAATTTAAATCCATTGATGTTCGCCTTTGTGCGCTCTTCTGATTTTGGCATCCCTTTCCCGATATTCCAGTGATTGTCTCTGTTAACACGATTGTTGTAGAATGCCTCGTGAGGCGGGCCGGCTTCTTTAACGAGATCTTTATCCTTGTTTCCATTTCCTTTACGAAGTTTTCTCCTTGCGCTGGAGTTCCTCCTTCATGCGTTCTTCCTTCCTTTTCGACTTTGCTTCCGTTCACTATTCCCTTTTCTTGACTCGGCTTGAGCCTTTCTTCTCTTCTACTGTAGTTCTTCTTCCCATTCTTGATCTCTTCTTTTTAGTTCTTTTTCGCAGAACTTCCTCCACTGAACTCTTGTTGCTGACCTCAGCTCCTTTTCCACCTCCGTCTTGTTTGCATGGAGAAAACATTTCCATGATTACTGGGTTCTCTTGTGTTCCCACTACTTTTCTCCCTTTTCTTTAGATATTACGCCTTGCATGGGAGGAAGCTAGCTGAAGAAATCCCTCTTTGGGTTTCTTTCATCACATACTGCGGTGTGCGCAAATGGGAAATTATTAACATCAGAAATTACGTGTTCATAACTACTCTTAACGGAGTTGGAACTTCTTCTCACATTTAATCGGTACCCCCTTTTTTCTTACGGTTTCTTGTTCGCTACTCCTCACACAGCTCTTGATAAGAGTGATGGTGATGTCGACGGAACTTCTTCTTACGCTTCCCGATCCCCTCTCACTCGACCTTGAAACACGGGTGTAGCGCATTTGTTGGGCAGGGATCCCACTCTCTTTTGTTTCAGCCGTGGTACCTCATTATCGGTGCTGTATTTGTCCTATATTGATCTTATCCTTAGAATAACGTATAGCATGGCGCCTCCTGTTCCCTCAGCATTGCTCGGGTGTGCAGTTGGAACAGCAATTTAGGAAATAGAGACCACCTTAACCCTCCTCGGGTGAGGGCACCCTAATTTAGGGTTTGATTCACTCCCTTTCTCACATATAATTTGAGGCCTTCCGAGTCGGTGAGTTTTTACTGCGATCTTCTTGAATCTGGGTTTTAGGAGCTTTTTAGTTTTGACCCGGTACTTGGCCGTGCCGCCGTTTGTAAACTTGGTTGTGGCACGTACTTTCCATATGGCACCTGACTCCTCGATATACGGAGTATTGTCCCTTTCTCCTGGAAATTTGGTAGGGAACTCCTTACCCTGCTGGCATACCCTGCTCCTTTAGTGTGCCTTGAGGGTTTCCCGACCTGCGCCTGCATCATTTCCTTGAAGAAAGGGCGATAGAATTGCTAAATACGTCTTTACGCTTTCCTGAAACCCCTTTCGGCGTAATGTTTCCTCCAGTTTAGAGTATTAGGCTTCCTCTAACAAAATCTTGATTTCCTCTTACCAGCTATTTTTCTTGTCCTTTTTAATGCTTTTCGCAGGAACTATTGGTCCCTCACGATCGCTTGTCAGTGCTCATTACATTCTTCTATTAGATTCTCTTCTTGATTTACCCACGTTTTCCTCCATGAATTCTTCTTGGTTAGAAGTTGAGGTTTGATGGATTCGGCTATTTGAGAAGAAGGAAAGTTTACGAGGAATTTCGGGACCTGGGTTTTCGGGGTTTAAATCGGAGGGAGAGAGGAATGAACGGGTTACGGAATGGGAGTGGAAGTTGGGAAAGAAGTACTCAATAGTTGGAAATTCAATCAAAATTTATGAGCTCTAATTATTATGTTCATTTGTTTCCACGTATCGCGACTTTAATGCCACCTTTTAAAACAAGAGTATTTGTCATTAGGAGCCAAACCTTAAAATTTCCAAACGGCAACATTTCCTAATTTGTCGCGACATCGAGTTAATTGTGACCTTCTGTACCGGGTTTGGGGACCAGGCCATCCCTTGGTTGTGAGAAGTATGGCGTACTGTGTGCATTTGTGAGTGTCGCGACAGCTTCTTTAAAGGAAGTTCTTGTGCGGAGCATTCTAAAGCTAGAATGTTCTGAATCTTCCATTCCTTAGCTACTCTAAACTCTTGACATCGAAATGAATCAATTTCATGAAGCAATTCATACATGTACTAAGAATTCACTTTCTCTGAGATTTATGTAGGAGAAAAAAAAAATGCTTCCACTTTTCTGTGATATTCCTCCACTTGTGAGTTGTTGAAGTTATCCGGCATAATTGCTCTTCCCTCCTTCCTTGCATTTTGCTCCGTAACACACTGTGTGAAGTGATTACATCGAAATAAAACAAAGGCTTTGTATTAATTCTTGCCATCTGACACAATTCTAACTAAAATTCATATATAAAATTAGAAATTCGATTTCACATGGAGTTGCCTCCCCATCGAATTTGCTTTCGATTTGAGTCCTTAGATTTGGACTTGTTGTTGTGTTCCTTAGCACAACTTTTTAGAATCCTACCAGAAGCTCTTTCATTCCTTCCTCTCACCTTTAAATAGTGCTTAAGTCTTTGTCCATTTGCCGAATTCTTCTCCGTTATACGCCTTAATGTCCTTTGCTCCCGAATGTATGTTAACTTGACACCTGCTGTGTATGGTCCACCCCATTTGGTTTTAACTTCACAGAGTAACTTAGGTCTAGAATTAACGTTAGAACTTTTTCCCCACACTTCCCGAACTCCTTCCCTTAGGATCCTTTGATCATCTTGAATTTCTTTGTCTTATCCTTGTAGATGGTAGCATTATCATGGAAAAGCTGTTTCTCAGTTATTCCAGTTGGGACAGGTTGTATGATCTCTCTTCCTTTGCCGAGTTTTGTCAGTTCAACTTCTTGGCGGCCCACATTACTTGTATTACAATTCTAGAGGTAGGTGACATGGTTTTAGAATACAGTGCAGTATGGAGACATTCGATGGAAGTGCTTGTATGTGCGATCCTCTTAGCTTGCAGTCATCGTGAGATTTGAGGGCCGAATCCTTTACATTTGGACTCCTTGCCCCTTTTCCAAGTATTAACAATCTCCACGTTGGAAATTTACGCACCAATTGATGGGATGTCTGGTAGACTCATTACATGTTTGATCCAGTACACGCTCATGAGTTTTGCCGAAATACTCTTCTATTTGCAAAAATAGAACTACGTCAGTGATGATGATAGTCTGGGTGTTCAATCTGCTCGAAATATTCTTTTGCGAGGAGTTCACTTAAGCGTATTAGCATCATTTCTAGAACAAGCCACTACCTCCACCCATTTGGAAGCGTAGTAATCAGCTGCTTCTTGGTATGTACCAAAATTTGAATGATGGTGAGAATGGTCAATAAAATCCATCCGGCCATGAGCAATTGCATCACCATAATGCTTCTTAGGGGCATTTCATTCTAGCTGGCGATATTTTCAATCTTCGGCATCGCCGCATAGCGACCCGTTCGATCTGATCTACGCTTGGGCGATAAATCGGATTGGAGTATTTTATGAAATTTGTTGTTCTTTCTCTGAAAAGTGCCTTACAGTAAGGTATTGCATAGCATTCATCGAGAATTTTCCTTTGTTCTGCATTTTTACGCACATTTTTCTTATTATCATATCGACACCTCTTTTTAAATAAAAAGTGGATCATCCCAGAATATAATACACTGTATCGGTTAAGGTTTCCTCTTACGTTGGGAAGTGAATTAGAAGGAAGCTATACTGACTAAATAGTTCACAATGTCGGCATACCATGGAAGTTGACGAAACCTTCTTGAGTTGCTCATCCCGGGAAATTCTACATTAATAATACTTTCTCCTCCTCTTCGTGCTTCTTTCTACTCTTGACAGTGATCGGCTATCCACATTGTCACTTCCTTTTATCACTTGATTTCCAGTCAAACTCCTATGACAGCCGGCACCCGCCTTATCAATCGCAGCTAGCTTCCTTTTTCGACATCAAGTATTTGATTCTTGCATGATCGGTGTGAATTACCACATGGATCCTAAAATGTATTGCCTAAATTTTCCGCAAGCAAATACTATGGCTAGCATCTCCCCTTTCCCGGTTGGAGTAGTTCTCTTGTGCTTCATTGAAGGTTTACCTAACTAGTATATGGCCTGAATATTTTTTCTTTTCTTTTAACCACGGCTCCCGTACGAAATCCACTAGCATCACATTATTTCAAATCCACGATCCCGATACGGTGCAACCATTATAGGTGCTTGTACCCGTCGATTTGATTTCTTGAACATCAGCTAGAGAGTCGTGAAATTGAACACCATTATCTTTTTCCATTAATACGCATGGTGATTACATTTATTTTGAAAAGTCTTTGATGAATCTCACAGTAAAATCCGGCATGCCCCAAGAGCTTCTTACTCCTTTTCTTTGTGGTAGGTTGTGCGAGTTTTGATAATGGATACCTTGGATTAGTGCACTTCTAATCCTGTGGCGAAATTTTATGCCCAGAACAATACCTTCGAGTCACCATAAAATGGCATTTTTCCCGATTGATACTTCTTGTTTGTCTTGGCATCTTTGAAGTCTTGTTCGGTGTTTAAACATTGATCAAAAAAATTTGGATCCATACCGCGGTGAAGTCGTAAGCGAAAATTTCCATCACTTCTTGACGAAATGCGAAAATATAGACATCATACACCTGCGGAATGTATTGGGCATTACGTGCTTGAATGTCGCCAGAGGGAAAGGTACCATAGGGCATGTGAATGTGGGCTTCTCTTGATCCTCGAGGTGCGGAGTGCGATCGATTGTATCACGTTACCAAATCCGGAAAACAAAAGTGAGGGTGTCCTGCTAACACACGTCCCGACATACGATCGATATGAAAATGAGGGGAAATGATCTTTTAAGTTCTTTTGCATTCAACTTCTATGTCAATCTGTCTGCCGTCGCATCCCATGTTCTTATTTGGAATCAATTCATTTTTCTCATTGCGGATCAGTCATCGCCTTGCTTTAAGAGCAACGTAATTTGGGTATTGAGACTATGTCGAGGTGCATGGAATGAAGCGAAGCCATTTGCTTGATTTTGAGTACCTCTTTCTTGACTACTTCCTTCATTCTGGGGATTCGGTCTCGCCCAGTGTTCTACGAGTTGGCCCCTTGAAGTTTCTTCAGCGAGAATTTTGTGCGTGCGAATAGATGGTGATACCCTTGATTCTTGATGGACGGCCCGCGCATAGACTCTTTATGTTTCTTGAATTTGCGGTAATTCGCGTTCCTCCCTCATCACTCCGATGCAGCGAGATAATCAGTTTCTGCGGGGGTGGTTAAGTAAACATACTTGAATGACTTGGCGGTTCTTTAAGCCCTTCATCGGTTTCCTTGAATTTCTCTTTTCATTACTTCCTCTTTGTTCATCTCTTTCTCGCATCATGCCTTGTCACGCTTCTAAGTAGGAATGAAAACCAAGTGTATGAATAACTGGCAATCATCTTCGATATACTGGAAATTCATCTCTTTTCATTGATAAAAATTGATCATTACAATCATTTTGAACAATGTGGTCGAGGTTATGGTAATTTCATCAACTACATTGAAATTTTCTTTCTGCCTATGTCTATATTCCCGTACGCCTGGATCGTTGAAAAAGCGCCAGCCTTCTTCTCCAACCCTCAAGGTAAGAACTCCTTGCATGGCCGATCGAAAGTGTACCCAAGAGCTAAGAATGGTCTTCTCCCAATGTATGGGTACTTCTGCGATCTTCCTCCATGTCTAGAATGATGAAATCTAATCGAAAACAAATTTCCAACAAGGACTAGCACATCTTTCCAAGACTCCTTCCGGTTTTACCATCGATTTGTCTCGCTATTTGAAGAGTAATGGTGGTGGAAGCACCCCCTAAACTTAATTGTTTGGCAAATGTAAAAGAGGCATCAAGTTGATAATAGTCCCCGAGTCAGGCGAGAGCTTTCTGGATTTCAACTCCTTCTATTATGCAAGGAATTGTAAAACTCCCTGGATCTTTCATCTTTTCTCTCGCAATTCTTTTCATCAAGGCACGCAAGCAGCTGAGATTCACAATCCTCTTTCTACGATCTCTTCTTCTTGCTCAATGTCTTTAAGGAATTTTATGAGTGGCATCCAGTCACTACTTCAAGAAGGGCATACTCGATTCTAGCTTCGGAAGGTTTTTAAAACTTAGCAAATTGCTTCTATTTTTACTTCGCAAATAATGTGGGAAAGGCACCGTGTGTCTAGAGCCTTGGATGTCCTTCCTGGCCCACTTTCCTTCTTTTCTCCAGCTTCTTCTTCCTTTTCGAAATGTGCTTTTCTTGGTCGCCATTTTTCTTTCATCATCTCTAACTCTTCCACTCCTCACCGGCATACCATGCAGCTGGGATTTTTCTCGTGTTGCTTCTGGGAAGGCATCTTTCTTCGGCTCGCAGGTTGGGTGGCACGCCTCTACTTGTGTCTCCGTGTTTTAAGGTTGCATTGGTAGTGTTCTCGGAAAACTTCGAAAATTGGTGTTAGCTGCTTCCCACTCGCGAACTGCTCACGGAGGTTCAAATAATTTCTTGCCATCCCCATGAACTCGCAAAGATCTGCTCTTCAAAAGATAGGCCCTCCTCCACCTTGGTATCTGCTCCGTGTTCATTTCCTTGCCGTCGTCGCCGGGAATCTGTACTGTCGATATAACCCTCGCCGGGCCCTCAGATTTCGCTCTCGCCTGCGGAAGCCCCCTCCACCATATGAGAAGTTCCTCATAGTTCCTCAACCCGGATGATATCGTAGTTGGTAGGTTAGCATTTGGTTTGAAATGGTAGTTTCGTCTACCCAAATACTTAACCTCTCCAAAGATCATAAAATTGTTCATCCGTCGCTTCTCTCAAAGACTTCCCCTTCAATAATTCTCTCTTTCTAACCCGGCCTCCCTATCTCAATGGGGCGCTTGTAATGCCTTCTTCTTCTTGCTTCTTGTCCATTCGATGCATAATGGCGCCCAATCCTTGGCCTCCATGGTCAGCCATCTTGCCTCAGTACCTAACTCCCTTCCTCTCAAGAGCTCATGAAAACTCGTATGAGTTTTCATATTGCATTTCCGTCCTCGACGTATCCCTCGCTTTCTCAAAGACTTTTACGCTTTTGAATGTTCAAAGATGAAGCATCAATGATTCCTTTTGATATATCATTTAAGGCATGATATACAATGTCCATTTGGGCCTCTCAAGTCTATCCCATGCATTGACATCTCAAGAATCACACCTTCCTGCCACGAGGCTTTCATCTTCCCCTGGCTGAACACTATGACTTCCTTCCTGAGGTGAGTGGATGGTGGAAAGAATCTACATAAGTAAGCTCTACCAATTTCCTCCCAACTCATAATTGCACTCCATATGGTAAAGACTCGCATCTATGTATACCGCCGTATCCCTTAAAGAGAAATCTGAACAGATGCGCTTTTAATGACTTCTGGGGCCTAACCCCATTTAACTTTGATCAGATAAACAACCCGAGAAATCTTCCTGCATGCTCGTTCTCGTCCCGGGATGGCCAAGAACCGATGTCGTCGAACCATCATGGATTAGCAGGCCGGCTTCACCAAAATTATTGGCCTCAATCGCGTGTCAGTTCGATCGCTGCAGTATTCATCCCGAATAATCGGGTCTCCGTAAGTCTTCCATCAGACCGTGATCGGAGGTCTTCCGACCGCTCTATGCTCGCCATTCCTGCCTCCCGTCTCATCCGGCCATGGTGGAGTTTTCCTCGCCTCTTTATCTTCCCTGCTTCTCAAGTGTTTTCTAATTCAGATTCGCCGGAATCAGATCCGTATTCCTGCTTCCTATGCATTAAACTTTTGTTCCCGAAACAAACATACTAACATTACCGTGGATTAGTCCGTCAACAAATATTTTCAATTTGGCTCAAAGGTCGCTGGCTAAAAGAGCCACCGCTTGAAACGCTTATTTTTGTTCTTTTTCTTTTAAAATGTCCAAATTATATTTCCTTTCATCTGAATATTTGACATTAAATCCCTTCGATCCCCTATGAACGACGCCATAAAAACTCATGACCAGAATTAAAACACGCTTTGCACAAAATTTTATAGCATTATCACCAAAGGACTATTGTCTAATCCCAAGAACGGCGCCTTATAAAACTCGATGACCTGACCAAAACACACACGCTTCAGACAAAATTAGCATTATCACCAGTGTTGATTTGGTCGGTCTTGATCCCAAGAATCTACGCCATAAAACTTCGATGACCGGACTAAACACGTTTCAGACAAAATTTACAAAGATTAACACCAAAAGGATTCATCGTCTCAATCACTTAAGAACGCGCCTATAAACTCGTTAATAGACCAAAGAACATAGCATACAAATTTTACGACGCGGTTACTCAAGGACTATTGTCTACCACTCTCAAGTAATTCACACAAAACTCAGAAAGTTAAGACCAAAATACATATACAAATTTATGACGTTATTACCAAAAATCTCTTAGAGTAGAACAATTTCAATTCTATCGGGTTTTGGTCTGAAATTTTATGCACAGTCGATGGCAATAAAATGGATATAAGTCCGCATATCGATCCCATAGAGATCTCAAGAATTTTTTCATCAACTACCCCCGACTACTCAAAATTAATACTATTTCGACTATAAATCATATACGGTGTCCAAAGATTTATAGCTGGTTCAACTAGTTCTAAAGAGAAATGAACATTCAAATATACGAAATAAAACAAATGAATGAAAATAAAGTCCATTAAAAGAAATGAATACCGAATCAGCTTATCGATAGGTACACATCAAGAAATGAATGCAGAAGTGGAACGATCAATTCCTGTGTTCCCATCGAATAAATGCATTATCTCAAGTTTCAAAATCTGTCCAACGTATTTGTAGTGCAATGATTCTCCACGCTCCACATTTCGTTATCTCCTTCTTCCCGATTCTCTCGACCAAGGTGGAACGAGATAAACTACTTTTAACAAGAACTTCCTTACGCCAGGCATTTCGCAGGGCACTTAATCCATTATGATCGACATTTGATCAGTTTATCGAGATATGCTGGTGGATAGCATTCAATGGCTCTGAATTGTGCAGATCAACCTCTCCGATTAGATCCAGGCACTTGATTTGATCCCGCACTATATGTCCGAATTGAAAATCCCATTTGCTTAAACAGATGTCGCTCAACTCGTTCGACTCAAGTGAGAAGAGGATTTATCTAAGTGAACTTACAAAGCTCAAAGGATCCCTTAATAGCAGTTAGTATACCTTCAAAGAAATGTACATTACTCCCAGGATTATGTTCTCCTCGTGTCACCAGAGGACTCCTTGAAACTGGAGTAACGACGCACTTAACGTATAGTAAACTCCGATATTCGATCCAAAATCAATAAACTCATAATCCGCAAATTGTAAACCGAAATGAACAAGATGCTACAAATTACTACAGAAAGATCAATTCGACTACAACGCTCACTAAATGGAAGCCGTTCCTCAATTGTCACCACACGAGACAAAGATTCTTCCGATCAAAAGAATAACCTGCACTTTAATCGAAATAATCAATCCTAAATTTGTCCGAACTTTCGATGCATTCCAGTAGTAATTTTGAAAAGAAATGAATTATTCGGGCCTTTCAAAGAAACGACACATTCGGGACAAAAAAAATAATAATAAACTAAAAGAAATACGAGACAAACATCCCTAAAATAAAGAAAAGAAAAGAAAAAGAAAAGAAAATAAAAGTGAATAAAGTGGCCTAGGCTACCCGTGATCTCTCCTTTGATGCTCTCCTAATTTTGCTTTACTATTCTGAGTATCGCATTTATATGGTTTCAAATAACCTAATCCCAATATAACCCGCTGTGGATTTCAAGAGAGCCAGCCCGTTATCGCTCCAATATACCCTCAGCTTCTTCTTGTCGCGACATCGAACTCATGTCGCGACATCGACTTTAAAGCCTCGCTCGAACCGTCGTTCGTGCTCGTCACTCACACCAATCTTATGCCCTTGCAGGTTTCAATTGATCGCTTGTGATGTCGCTGACATCATGGCCTCTTCGCCGCGGATACGTATTCTCTAATCCTTTGCGCCTTCAATAGTTAAATTTCGATGTCGCGACATCGATGTTGTCGTGCGACATAGGCCCAAGTCTCCTCGCAACCTTCCTTCCTGCTTGGGTTATGATGTCGCGACACACATCTCATCGCGACATCCGCTCCCGTACGCTTCCTCGAACGTGGTGTCCCCCGATGTCGTGACATCAACCCCATAGTTTCGCCGCTTGATCTCCTCTTGATGTCACGACTTCAACATTAAGCTCCATGCCTCGTAATAAATCCATTGTTCTCGTGTCACATCGCCTTCTCTGTCGCGACATCACTTAATGTCAGATCGCACTAAGAGTGATGTCGCGACCTCGCTTTCTCGCCGCACATCATTCCTTTAATTTCGCTTCCTTCTTCACCGCTCTAGATCGCGGTTCCCCGGCCGCGCCAGCATCACCTCTTCACTTTCCCGATGTCACGATCAGAACCGGATCAGGCATCTGGCCAACCCGCATCAATGACTCAGCCAAATAGCTTTCATTTCCGCTCCGCTCATTCGACCGCATTTTTATCCACCTATTTCTCGCGCATTTTTCTACCGTTTTTTCTTCTTCTTGCTTCCTTCCCCGCTAATGACAAATCGTGAGTTTCTTCATAATTCCTCAGATATTAAATATTCACTTTAACCAAAACAAACAAAAATGGACTAAAAAGAGATGACTTTGCTTCATCGTATTAATCATTGCATTCCGCTTATCTCGCGACCGATGTCGCGCAGATGGCTTTCCTCGGCCGAAATGATTCCTCCCTCGCAAACCCTCCCGAGATCATGTGATTTCTCCTAAATGATGTCGGGTGCCGAGCTGTTGTCTGGCCGAGGTGGTGGTGGTGGTCACGAGCCGTAGCCTCGGGTTTCAAGCCTGATTCTGAGGTTGATTTTCAGGGGCTATGAAGCGTCGGAGATACCCGCACCGTATTAAATACTCTATTTCCTTCTTAAGTTGTATGCAGTCATCCGTACGGTGCCCGTAATCCTCGTGGAACCCTGCAATATCCGGTGTCAGCTCTCGCGGGCAAGGTCTCGACTTCATTTGAGTTGGCTACCTCGTGAACTGCTTCGGCTGCACTTCTCGCAGAATTTCAATAACATGCTGCGCAAGGGAGTGAACCGCCGAGGCGAACAATGTTGCCGCTCTTCGAAGGCGCGGGGCCTAGACGATCTCCTCGAGGTTCCCACGCCTCGGGGACCGCTTCTCTTACCTTTATTTCGAGACCTTTCCTGTGTCGCCACTGGGGCCCGCCTCCCGTCGCTGTCAGTCCCGCTTTTTCTTTGGCGGGTGGAGGAGCTCCTTCTGGATATGAGGGCTTCTTCACCGCTAATGTACTTCTCTCGCTGCGAAAGCACTCAAATTACGCCGCAGGATTTTCGATGGAAAACATCAAGTCCCTGGATCAACCCCTAATCCAAAGAATAACGCAGCTGATCGCGAACTTCGTCAGATATCTACCCCCTCGCAGATTCTGATCAACCCGGGATTAGCTAAGACCCTCGTGCCTCATGAGCCCGCTGGATGGCCGCCCATTTGATTCTCAGAAGTGTCGAGATGATCGACGAGATCTCTGGCACCATCGAACGCTTCCACCCGCCAGATTCTCGAACCACGAATGGGCTTTAGAGCACCCTAGCCGTGAACTGACTCACCGGTCGCACCAAGGTGTCCATAGTATCGGAGCCTGGGCCCTTACCACTTCCCTTTACGCTGCTGAGTTCCCGCAGAGGCTCTCGAACCTCCGCCTCCCATGATCGCTCTCTTCCGTCCTGCTGGCGACGGCGGCCCTCGCTCCCGACACGCCCGAGTGCTGCTTTGTCAGCTCTCTCTTCTCAGGCTATGTGGCGCCCCTTGGCTCCTACTCGGACTCGTCTGCTTCGGCCTCGGGAGTGCCAAGAATGTGTTGCCCTTCATGAGGGGTGAGGCATGACCTTCCTGGAAACAGCCGCGCCTCCCGGGCGGCCACGCATCCGCCCGTGAGCCGCTCTAACTCTCCTATCAGCGCCGTCAGGAGGCGGTCGCCCACCTCGTCCCGTTGGGCCGGCATCTCTTCTAACGCGCCTGGGAGGTCCACCGCTTGCATCGGGCCGCGTGGTCCCCGCATCCTTGGTGGATCATGCTGTTCCCCCGGCCAGGAACTCGTGGGTTGATACCATCAAGAATCGAGAGACTACTTATTTGTAAAGGGAACTGCCGTTCCTACGACGGCGCCTCAACTCCGATGATGCTTTTTCAACCTGGATCGGGCCTGAGCGTGCCTGTGGTCGCTGGGTCGACTGACTCCATTCGGCGGGCTAGTCCGCAAGCCCCGATCGCTTCTGGGTCAAGCAAAGATTGTCGCGTCGGCCCATGTGCTCCGATGTGGCACCCTTCCAAAAAAACAAGAAAGAAGGGGTCGGCGCAGGGCTTCGCGCCCAGCGTCATTCGATGCCTAAGCTTCGGCTCTTCTTTCCGAGAGAAAAGATGGACCCGCCAGAGGCGAATGTGTTGCGACTTTTCACCGACAAAGGCCGGGTATTTATGTGATATGTTTTCCTAATCGATGGTGATTATGATTATTTCCCATCTGACTTTATTGGGCTATAGTATCGAATTTAATGATAAAGACTTTATTTAAAATTATCCTTCTTCCTCATTGGTGGATCCTGTCGATCCGCAAAGGATTTGTACCAAGTATCGCGACTATTTTATTTTCCTCACACGGATCTACTGGATTCAGGATAATACGGTATCGGGGATTATTCTACTTTCCTTATCGATGGGATTTAATTTGATTTGCAGGATAATACGTTATTAGGGATTATTCTATTTCCCTTATCGATGGGATCTGGGCCATTTATGTGGATGCCGCTTTCGAATATCCATAACCGCCAAGCCGCAAGTGATTGGGCCCTCATTCCTGCCGGGCGTCTTAAGGCACTTCAATGGGCGCGTTCTCAGCTCCAAGGCGAGCGTACTTCATGGAATCCCATTTTTCAAACCCTATCAAAGTTATTTGACAAGATACTTTAGCTTGGATTTATCGGGTTTCTTAAAGTTGATATTCGAGGATTTAGAAAGTTGCATATTTACTTTGAACGGGTGTTGGAAATTGGACAAAAATCCAGCTATAAATAAAAAGAGAAAGTCGTGCCACACTTCAAAACCTTCGCACTGCCGAGAAATACTGATTGACAACACGCCTCGCCGGTTTTCAAAAGATTTGATATATGTGCAAAGTGAACAAAATATCTAGAATCACGATATATCTGCATTGGATTTTACTTGATATATCTAAACATTCCAGAAATGCTGACATTTTGACAAAAACATCGGTAGTTTCAAAAATTAATAGTAATACTTTGAAATTCATGAAATATTTTGTTTAACTTTATAAAAGAGCATAAATAAAGAAATATATACACTTATCGAAAATAATATTCATTATAATTTATCGAGAAATTACATTACAATAGTAATTTAAAACTGGAATAAGACCGCACATACTCCATTACATTATTTGGATGAAGGGGTCCCCATCTTGACGAAGATAATATTCATAATAAGATATTCAAAATATCGGTATAAATCACAAAAAGAAAAATAATTAGAGTTAAACGGAGCTCTGATGCTGCATTACTTAGCTAGAAGAGATTACATGATTTACGAGATTTATAAAAAATTTTGGAGTCAAAATAGTGATTACCGATATTTACCGATATTTACCGATATTTACCGATATTTTACCGATATTTTACCGATATTTACCGATATTTTACCGATATTTTTTCAAAAATTCCTGCACAAGCGCTGCTGCAAGGTTCCATGGGCCTCGATTAATTCTAGAGAAAAATCGGTTTTTTCCGATGCCACGAAAAATCGGCGATTTTACCGATTTTCCCGATTCTCCGACGATTTTCCACCGATTTTCTTCCTACGGTCGAAAACCGATTTTTCGCGAAATATCTACCGAAAAACCATTTTTTGTTCCTTGCATATAGCTATGATTTATTTGGATTAGTTTTTTTTTCTACTATAGTTGTTAAAACATATGGTTGATTAAAAAACAGTGATTAAATTATTTAATTTCATGTGTTTCATATATTATTTATGGATGTATTATAAATGTACAAGTGTCATGTGACTGCAAATGAATAGATTGTATTCATTTTTTTCTTTGCATTTTTTATTGCATTTATAATAATTATTATGATTTAAACTTTAATATATGATTATGAAATTGTAAATTTATTTTTTAATTATGATTAATCGGTGTCCTATATATGCTAATCGAACAAATGTTTAACCGAAGATTTGGTTACTTTTATTAATCTAAATAACAAACCAAAAATCGGCGATCAATTTTTCTTTTGTGCCACGGTTCGATTAACCGAGCTATACTCACCCCTACATGCAGCATGGTTGTTAGAACATAGGGGAAGTCTATATCTCATTTTACTTTTATAATTGAAATATTTGGTTAAAATACGTCAAATACTTTGAATTAACCTTTCCCATGTTTTCTTTTGAAAAATAATATATTTTAGGCAAAATTTATTTCTTTATTTCATGTATTTACATTATCTTTTAAAATAAATGTTAGTTTTATTAATATATATATATATATATATGTTATATATATATATAGATATATATATATATACCAAAAATTAGGCCAAAAATTGAAGAATAATTAAATTTTAAAAATTGCATGGTTTTTCAAAAGGCCATTTAATAAAATCACCCTTTATAATTCATAGTCTCACATTTTGGACGAAAAATACTAAAAAAACATATTCAAAGATATCACATTTTATTGAAAATGCACCCACAATGTATTTAGCCCTTAAAGCTTGGGTCAAGTGGACAAAAGACGAAATGGGCACATGTGTGAGAATCAGGAATCCAGTTTTATATCATTTCAATGAGATTTGATATGTTATGATCCATTCTAAATTAGCAATATTTGTTTTCCTTTAAAAAAAAAAAACAATATATATCTTATATCCAATGAGATTTTGTAATTTTTGGGGAATCTAACTTATTTGGTTTTATTTAAATAATAATAAATAAGAGATTGATATCTAAAAATAGATGGGCTCATTTTCGAAGTAATCAAAATTTGCTGCAGCACGTGTGAGGTGACATTTTTCTTCCTAAAATACCCTCATGGTCACCACTAAATCCAAAAAAAAATCAAAACCTAGATTTTTTTGCAAAAATACCGAAATACCTTCATTTAATTTTATCTTTTACCACTACAAACGTGAAAAGGGGGAATAAATTATCTCCAAAATATCGAAATACTCATATTTTATTCAAATATTACCCCAAAATATCTAAATATTCCTCTTTAATTTCATTCTTGTATTAAAATATCATCCCAAAATATTATCCCACAAATAATAAAATTTAGATAATACATAGTAAAATATTTAATTTTATTTAAAAACTTGATAAATTTTTTTTTAATACCTTTAAAAAATTAAAATAAATAAATATAAATATATGAAAAATAATTTAACATAATTTTTCTACATTACCCGTTAAACAAACATACCCAAAAAATGAGTAATGCGTTTATAAGTTTTTTGCTGGCTTTCAAGAAATACTAAAGAAAAAATCAAAATTGTCTTCTTAATTTTTTTTTATAAAAAAAAATAAAATATAATTAAAAAAAATAGTTCAAAAACATTACCTAAGAGAATAAATTTAATATAAGTGAGAAAATTTAATATAGATTTTGAGATCCATGGCTAGCCCTAAGCAGCTTCCCTTTCAAACTTAGGAAGAGAAATCTCACCTCACACGTTTTGCACAACTTTTTAATTACTTTTGAAATGAGCTCACCTACTTTTAGATACCCATCTCTTATTTATGATTTTTTAAATAAAATAAAATCAGTTACCCATTGCCAAAAATAATTAAAGATACTTAAACATTTATTTTAAAAAGATGGGTTGATAGGAATTCTTTCATTCTAGTAAACATGTTTACGATAAAATTTTCAAAATCTATTTTTATTTTCTAAACTATTTATTAAATATATATTTTTAAAAGTTGTTATAAAAAGGGGAAAATATTTTAAAAGACATTGTGAAATAAGACTTTAATTGCTTATTAGCATAAAATAATATTTTTTTTTACAAAAATAACACTACCCACATCTCGTTCACATTACGGTTTCCTTTTTTTCTTAAATGCCATTAATAATTAGCAATTATGTAAAAATTAATTTATTTGAACCTTAAATATATGTAAATGCTGGTTGCCAATGCTTTGTAGAATATCCAATTTAACGTTAATTTCTATAAGAATTACGAATACCTTGAATGTTGTTTTGTTCTCATCTTAATCCACGGAGAATCTCATTATTTGAATCAACAATCATTGGTGGAATCTGGTTGGATTCCTTCGATCCTATCCTTATGACAGCTCCTTTCCCTCCCAAGCACGGACTCACTATAATAAAGGACTATAACAGGAGGGATCTTTTTCCTTATTACGAAATGACCGAATTAGATCCCTTAACTATACGGTACTGAAAAGAAATGAACTGTTTCCCTTATTAAGAAATGAGTTATTCTTCAAGGAAAAATGAAAAAAAGAAAAAAAAGTGGGAAGGTTATATTCACAGATTTAGAGATATTTAATTTCGTCCAACTAAACATTTCTTTTCCTAATTAAGAAATGGCCGAATTGGATCCCTTCAGATTAATTTTCTTTTGCTCTCTATCAATGGTCAGTTTAGTCAAATAAAAGTGATCTAGTGTGAACAGATACAGTTCACACTAGCCTAACATTCCATATACTTTAGTTGTTTTCCTTTTCTGGGTTCTCCATGGCTGTAGTATAAACTTTTATAAAAGGCAGAAAGAACTCAATAATTCTGTGGTGAGTGGTGTTGGGAGAGGAGGAATGGCGTGTTACAGAGCCCATGTTGTAGCGTTTATGACACTGTTATCTCTCTGCTCAGTCAGTCATGGCTGGGGTACAGAAGGCCATTTCACCATTTGCAGGATTGCTCAGGTTCTGCTCTGGGTCTCTTCTCTATTTGAAGGTTTCTGAGCCTTTTTTTTTTTTTTTTAACTCTCATTCTCAAGCGAGTTTGTGCTGTTACAGTCTCGATTGAGCGATGCTGCATTGGATGCTGTGAAGGAATTGCTACCAGCGTCAGCGAATGATGATTTGGGGAGTTTGTGTTCATGGGCAGATCGTGTGAAGTTCCATTATCACTGGTCGTCACCCCTCCATTTTCTCAATACCCCTGATGATCTTTGCACCTACAAGTACACAAGTAAGTTCCAAGTTTATGATATCTGATACCCTTTCGGGTTAATTTCCTGGACATTCATTTGAAGAAAATCAAAATTTATTCCAGCATCCTTGGTTGTATCAATTGTTCATTAGGGGGTGTTTCATCATGTTCTTTCCAATCAGATCTTTTGAGTTGGAAGAGGGTAGTGAAAAAGAGAGGAACTGCAACTTTCTTCCCTATGGCATTTTCCCTATGTGTTGGCAATTTTCCAAAGAAAATGCAAGCCAAATAAATCTTACTGTTGTCATTTGTGCAACAATGATGATTAAAAATTGAAGAAAGTGACTAAAAAATGGATAAAGAAAACATGAACACACAGATTTTATGTGGTTCAACATTATGCCTACATCGACGGAACAGGCAGCTCATAGTTTCACTATCAGTGATATAAGATTACATAAGAGGGTATTTATAATAACCCTATATATGACCAATTTACAAAAATACTCCTATGACACTGCCACTTTACTCTCTATATGAGCCACATGCCATAACACTTGCACAAACCAAACAGATCATCATCTACAGTGCTGCAATCTTCTTTCAAACTTTTGTTTTTCTTCAAACAACCAGAATGTTTGTGTCTTGCTAGGCCTGATCATGGGGCGATTCAAAGTAGGATTAAATTGTTTCGAGTTTTGGCTAATGAACTGGACTGGAGTGCCATTTTAATCTTCAGGGGATTGCAAAGATGATGATGGAGTAAAGGATAGGTGCGTGGCAGGTGCTATTAACAATTACACTAGCCAGCTTCTCACCTATGGCAGTTCTAAAGCAGATTGTAAGCCCTCAAACTTGCTAATCTTTCAGGTCTTTTGTTGATCATTCATTTTGAAAATGCCTGCTGCTTGACTACAAAACTTGGTAATAAACTTACGCATTTACTTTTGATTTTGCTTTTGCTTTTCCTCTTCTATAATGCAATGAAATCGAATACCATCAGATAATCTCACAGAAGCTCTCCTCTTCTTTTCTCACTTCATGGGACGTCCATCAGGTATGTTACCTACCAGTTTGTATGCATCTAGAATTTTCTATCTTAGGACAACTCACTGAAGTTAAGTATTGCAGCCACTGCATGTGGGTTTTACCACAGACAAGGGAGGCAATACCATTGATGTCAAATGGTACAAAAGGAAGACAGTTCTCCACCATGTAAGTTTAGAGAGCAAAATTCAAAGCACCTCTAGCCAATTCATTTTGTACTAATATCAAAGCTTTCAGGTATGGGATTCCAATATAATTGAGACCGCACAAAAGGAGTTCTATGATTCGAATCTAGATGACATGATTGATGCCATACAAAAGAATATTACGGTATTTACAATTTGGCTATCCAACACCTGAATGAGAAATTCGCCTTTGAGATAATTCTTCTTCTTCTTCTTCTTCTTCTACTTCTTATTCCTGCATTAACTATGACACAAATTTCTCTTTTTGTTGTTTCTCAATGTCAGACTGAGTGGGCAGATTTAGTTCCGAAGTGGGAGAGGTGTGGTCGGAACATGACAGCATGCCCAGACATGTAAGTTTAACAACTTTTCCATGGTAGAAGGTGAGGGGAAAGCTCATTCTTTGGAATGAAATCAGGGGTGGTTTCTGGTTTCGTAGATTAAACTTCAAGACCATGGATAGATTTTTTTTGTTTCTTAGTCTGAAACTAAATAGATTGATGCCTGCCCATGCATCTGACTGATAATTAGAACTAAAGATAAGCTTAACTAATGTGAAACTACATTCTGCAGATATGCTTCTGAAGGTATTAAAGCAGCCTGTGACTGGTCATACAAGGGTGTAAAAGAAAATTCAGTACTAGATGGTACAAGATATATGCTTTTAATTTTGATAATCATGCCTGTTCATTTGTTTTACAATATAAGACAACTAACCAAAAAAAAAAAATCTTACAGATGACTACTTGTCTCAAGCTTACTACTAATCACTTTTCGACTAGCTCAAGGTGGAGTTCGGTTGGCTGCCACTTAATCGTATATTTGGATGACTAAACATATCTGGTATTGCTCTATTATTGTGGGGAAGAATGAATTTGCATACTCAATTGCTTAGTGTAATATATGTCAGCATAGTAGTATTTGAATTCAAGGTTGTGGGCATTGCATAGGATGGAGAGGATTATTGTGATTCTTGTGTTACAAACCAAGCAATCTTCGAAAAGTATCCCGTACCACACAATAAGACCAACACAGGTTCAATCAGTGATTTGAATTGAAAGAAGCCCCTTTATATATATATACATATATATATAACACTGTCAAACAAACTAGTCACTGCAGCATAATTTCAAGTTAATATCGAGATTATACAATCAAACCAATTTCTTCACAACAAGTACAGGGCACTTGGCATTATGAAGGCAGTGGTTGGACACGCTCCCTTGAAAAGCCCTGTATCATTAATATTTTCAGTTATAATGTATGTATATCTGAAGTAAACAATGGACTCTCATGGAGATGGGATATGCAATAAATTTAACAACTTAAAGAGAAGGGTCAAAGGAAAAGGAAGTAGTAGTAACCTCCTTATTCTTCCAATGCCTCGATCACCTAAAACAAGGAGAGTGATGTTGAACTTTTGGACGGCATCACATATAGCCTGTTTGGCATCCCCAACCTCAGAAATTGTCTCAGCATTCACCTGTGGGAACAACATGATGCAATGTAAATTTAACCCTTGTTTTCTAATTAAGAAAATACCTCTTGTTAAGAAACATGATGCAATGTGATTAATGATTATACCCCTTTGCTAGCGCAGATAGTCTTAGCTTTCTCTAAGAGAGCCGATGAAGCTTTCTTATTTCGTTTTTCGACATTTTTGATAAACTCCGGAGCTGCCACACAGAACAATTGAAACTTGTCAATGCAATACTTAAATTTGATAGTCATGTACTCTTGATTATCAATCAAATACGAAAATAAAAATCATAAGAAGAAAATTTCTAAAACTTATCTTGAAAGTTGTTATGGTTTCTGAAAACTATAGGCTGTGCCTTAGTTTCCATGGTCCCGAAAAATAATAGTTTGGGTTTTTTTTTTCCTTATCAATGACTTTCTGGGCTACCAAACAAGAAAATCAGAAAAAACAGAGGGAGGGAGGGAGGGAGGGAGGGAACTGGGAAGGAGGACATAACCTGCAGAGACGGGACAGTACAAGCGAGCAGTGCCAATGGAGACGGGGAAAATGTTGTTACGGTAAGGAGAAGGCTGTGCCGTGAAGATGACAAGAGGAGAGTCGCCTATAGATTCTTTAAGATTATGGAGTACCCACATAAGAGCGTGGTAACTGCACTCATTCTCGTCAATCGCTACCATTACCTTCTTGTGGATGTGACTGTGAGGTCCTCCACCTTCCACTGCCTTTTCCATCAAGGTTTTTCTTGGGGTTGCTGTACAAATTACAAAATCTATATTTGGAACCAGTTCAAGCTCTGGTCTTTTCGAGTTTCAGGAATAGTTTTGTGTTTGGGAAAAAAATTCCCTGGTCATAACGGTCAGTCAAGCTCCAGAGAGGCTGGTTTGGAATTCTATGGGCAGGTTTTAGTTTAATCCAGTTTAGTAATATGAAGTTAGGTAGGGTTTACAGGTTGAAGCCCACGGTTTATCCGGTTAGGGTGTGTTAATTGGAATCTATGGATAGAGACGAGACGGACGGGTAAGGGGAATCATATTAGTCATTCCCGATATTGAATATGGATTGCTTGACGAATGTCCAAGCAGAAGCAGGTGGATGAGTTTCCTGAATTTAGTGTCATCTTGTGCACTTCCCTCTCAATTCATGGAGTCGTGGCATTTGGTGAGTGATTTCGCCGACACATCCTTCCCTAACTTGAAAAATTCCTGAAACAAAAAGGAGAAATTAAAATTATTTTTACTCATTATCTTAAACCCATTTATTATCAATATATATATATATATATATATATATATATATATTGATATGCACTTCCCTCTCAATTCATGGAGTCGTGGCATTTGGTGAGTGATTTGGCCGACACATCCTTCCCTAACTTGAAAAATTCCTGAAACAAAAAGGAGAAATTAAAATTATTTTTACTCATTATCTTAAACCCATTTAGCTATCAATATATATATATATATATATATATATATATATATATATATATATATATATATATATATATATATATATATATATATATATATTATACATCAAAATTTAAAATATATATTGCTTTATTTTTTCTTTTTAATATTTGTCTAAAATCAAAATATAACATTATTAAGAAAAAAATTATTTTGCTCAAAAATAAGAAAAAATATTATTAAAAGATGGGTTAATACTTAATAATGATAATGATTCGAATATACCGGAGCACATGCATTAGCCACTTCGCCAACCCACTTTTTACCCCATTTTCAGCTAATCGTAAATCGTTGTAATTCGCTAAGTAGTGCGACACTGCTTCCACGACGTGTTTCATGCCGTATTAACGTATTTGACGCGGCTAACATTCGCCAACTCAAACCCGACACAAATAATAAACGTGTCAACATTCATTAAGTTAAACCTAATTCATTTATTATTCGTGTTAGGCAGATCTAACTCATTTATTATTCGTTGTTAGTAGATCAACGCCACATTTAATTCATTTAATTTGATTATTTAAAACACAAGACTATTATAATTAATCATTCATATTTAACACAAATAACTTATTAAATTTAACATGATTATTAATTTTATTATTTAAAATAATAGGAATTATAATTAATAATATATATTTAACACAAATAACCTATTAAATAGGTTAATTAATTAATATAATAATTAAACGAGTCAGTTTTGATCAAATTCATTGCAAAGTAAAGCTTAACACGACACACAAATTTATTAAACATGCTAGCGCCAACACAAAGTATTTGACCCAAACGCGACATTTCAATTCAAAACCTACAAAAATCAGACAGTTCAAGCCTGTCAAATTCTCACAAATTTCGCTTTACTTAACGCCATACAGTTTATCTGTTGGCCTGATCAATCCAATCACCGAACTGTTATTTAATTATTTTTCAGTAAGTAACTACTTTTCAGCTTTTAATAATCAGATTTTTAAATATTTATTTATAAATTCATATTTTACTTAAAGATAAAATCAAATCTCTATTTTTATGGCATTAGGGTTTTTAAAATAGTAATTATTATAATATATGATTAATATATTAAACTTTGTTCTTAATAATTATCTTTTAGTCCGTTGTTTACCTTCTATAAGATTAGAGCTTACAATGAATGGTACCAGAGCCAGCATTATAAAACTAACCTCATATAATAACCAAAATTGATAATGATGTTAAAATTGATAAATCATCTTGGTGATAATAAACCATATAATGGTGATAATACACTCAAAAGTTGAAAATTAAAGAATTATGATATCAAAGCCATATAGCCTATTGTATTGATATAGTTGAAGTAATAAATGTATACAAAGTCTTATAATAAATGTAGATCATACATGTTGAAAATAGTGATATAAGTGGTGTATTGATAAGAGATAATAAATTTGTAGAAAAGTCACATGTAAAAATTTATTATGATAAAGTCATGTTGAAAATAAAGTTATGATAATAATTGAAGAATATGAAGAATGTGATTAGAATGATATTTTAATAATAGAATCTCAAACTTATTATAAGTTAGAATTTTTAACAAATGATTGGATATTAAGAAAGATTATATATCTCTAAGCCTTAAATATCTTTATAAGAATCAATAACAATTATACAACTAGATCAAAAGAAATATTAGAAAAAACTAAGATGAAAAACTTAAGAACAAAAATATACTTAGTTGTGATAACCTTAGATTTAAATCTAATAGAAAATAATAAAAATGAAGCTTATAATCAAGAAGAAGATTTTACTAAAATATTTTATTATAATTTAAATAAAATAGCAAATCCAACCTCTGAAGATAATAAAGATTATGAAAAAAACGGAGAATTTGAAAATTTGTATGATAAGTAAAACAATAATTAAAACTTTTGTAAAAGGAACAATAGATAAATATATAGAGTAAAGAATACTTAGATAAAGACTTTAATGGAAGAAAGATAGATAAAATAAAACATAATTTATATGATATAGTAATAGAATGTTTAGAAATTTATTTATCTTTATCTAACAAAGAAAAATATATAGAAATTACAGATATAATAATTCCTTATATAATTGAGAATTATAACGAATATCTACCATTTACAATTAATATGGACTCAAAAAAAAAATTATAGAAAAAATAAAAAAATATTAAGAATGAAGGACAAACATCCAAAAGCAATTAAAAATCTAATAAAAAGATAAATAGGAAATTTATCTCCAAAAGATAAGAGGAAATTAAAAGAGTGTGAAAACAACAAGATATGGTCAAAATTTATAATAGAAAGAGTCAAACCAATAAAGAAAGCATATATTAGATCCCTTACACAAAAAAATCCAAACTTTGGTAGAAAAAAGAAAAAATACAAAATGGAATTAAAGAAAATAGAAATCTTATTAGATGAAGTTTTAAAGGCACTAAAAAGAGTAGAAAAAAGACTAAAAAAATCGAAAACAAAATAGAAAAATTAGAAAATAGAATAATAAATATATAAATACAATAAAATACTCTTATAAGTATAGGAAAAGATCCAAAACACGTTTAAAAGTGATCCATAGAAAATAAGAGAACAAATAATATTTAAAATATTTAAAGAACAATAAAAAATGAAGATATAGAAAAAGGAAGTTTAGATGAAAAATTATTAGAACAATAGTTAGAGTTAGAAAGAAAAATAAAAATAAAATAAGGAAAACAAGTAATATGAGAAGAAACTATAGAATGAATAAAAATAAATGAGTCAAATCAATAAAAGTGAAATATAAGACATAATGATAGAAATACAAAGAATGAATCTAAATGAAATAAAGAATGTGAATCCTATAGGTCATATATGAGAACCTAACAGAATAAAAGAAGAATATCCTGAAACATTTGGAAAACAATACAAAATACCCAAATACGAACCAAAAGAAACAAAGATAAAATAATTAGAAAATATAGGAGTAAACCTAAATATAGATTGCCTAAAAGATATTAGGAAAACACTTAATGACGCTACTCCGGGGTCCGCACTACCCGCCAACTCGTGGAAACATTTTCGCGAACGTCGGCGACCCGACATTTCATTTAAAATCTGGCAGTAGTCTCCTTTGTACCTAGGAGCTTCCCAATTCCAAATACAAACTTGCATATACCCATTCCAAACAAAGGCAATATATCTAATATATCCAATCACATGAGTAATACGCCCACTGGGGCCCACAACGCGATACCATAATACATACTAACTATGAATCCAACTATATACCAAATAGTTACAAGAGTTACAATATTTTCACTCTTATACACTACATATATTAAAATTAGACATTTCAATACATGTATATATCATCAACCAAAGCCACAACCCTAGCTTTCTTCTAACCCTCAATCCCTGGGGATCTAGCTCGGCCCCCGCACGCTCCCGTACCGTAAAATAATATCTCTCGACAGGCGAGCTAATGCTCGCAGTGGAATCGCCCCAAGGCTACTCTCCACCCCAAGTCATAGCCGCAGAATGTTCAAAATAAACATACATTCAAGTAAAATGCATAATCCTACTAACGCCTACGACCAACCTGCATCCCGAGTCCTCACCGATTCTTTCACACTCGCCAAGCCTCAGATGAGAATTATTGTTTGTTAGTGGACAACCCTCCGACGTATATATATCAATCGGGCCGCCTCTGACTTACTGATATATTATTTGTTCGTGGACTACCCTCCGATGAATATCACTCGCCGCCTCCGACGATCACATTTTTAATTGACTACCCTCCGATAATTACTATTTTTACAACCCTCCGAACCATTTTCTGTGACTATCTCATGCACTCACTCCATACCTAGTGGCGTTCCAATATGGAATGCATGTATGTCAATTCCAATACGCCTAATCACATGCAAATATGTAAACATGCACATATCCACCTAATATCCAATCACACAATCACGCTACGTGACTATCATTTCAAACATCAAAATTAGCCTCACTACATTAATCAAACACGCAGCAATTCAACTTGAATCACTCGACCAAACTCCATTCACACAAAAATATATTCGAGAACATCAAGCTGGGAATAATGGCACCTCACTACTAGTCCCGAAAAACGCCAATTCATCGATTCACTTCAGGAACCCGCATTCACGCCATTCCCTACCTAATTTCAATAACTACATGATTTATTATGAAAAGCAATAATTTGACACCCTTAAATCCAACCGTGGCACTACTTCGCTGCTACCGGGTTTCAAATTTACATCGTACCTCGGGTCCTGCTCGGATCTGATCAAACTGTCCCTCACGGCCTCATTCCCACTCAAACATTCGTGAAAGCAATTTAAAGAGAATAAAACCTCAAGAAGGAGAAACCCCTACCTCCTCGGAGTTTGAGGAAACACCCTAACCGCACTAATACAAGCCCTCTCCGCTGCAGGTAGAGCGCCTTTCCTTCCGGGTCCCGAAGACTGCCGACCACGGACGGCCCGGTATTTTTGCAGGCCGACCTTCTCACTAACCCATTTTTCGATTCCCGCAAATCCTCCTCCGTCTACGCTTTGCTTTATTTCAATTGAGGAGAAGAGCACTATTCACTTTTGGTCGCTTCAGCGACTTAAACTTTTCTAAAAATGACGTTTATGTCCCTCTCTTTCCCGCTTTGACATTTCATTTATCTCACATCCATTTTCATCATTTTTCTATTCATGCCACTTATGACACATGAGTACTTGTTATATGTGATTTTCGTTGTATCGAAAATCTTTACAAGACCGAAACGCGCTAATGCTCGAAATCGTAAATCTCGACCGTCCCTAATTTAACGAAATTTTACGTTGCTAGCTAGATTTCACACTATCTAAATGTAGCTGGAAACTGCTTTCATCATCCGAGACCCAGAGAAATAAATTCGATTTTTTAACCGAAATAACAATTTTTGTGAATCGAAATTACGATTTTGCCATTTTTCCGTAAATTTGGAATTTCTGGCCTTTACATTCTCCTCTCAAAGGAATTTCTGGCCCTAAAATTCAGACAATTGGCACCTCACCACATGCATATAACGTACGGGTCATGCATGTAAACAAATATTTAAATCTTAAACGACTAAACAACGATCTTTATCCCTAAACAAGCAGTGGATAGCGGCACATCGCGGTCCCTCGCGCCTCCCACGTAATTCTCCACCCATAGTGACGCCCATAGCACCAACACTAGCTCCTCACCTGGCTCAAGGCCGCAGCACCCGAAAGGGACACGAACTATCTAAAACACACACCGGTCCTCCTCGAATATCTCATCCAGCCAACTTCATCTCGTCCTCAATCCACCACATGAGCTAGATATGGAGTGTACATCCAGAGCATGGAGACGCGGAAACACCCGCGATATCCGACATGTCGGCGCAGAACGCTTAATCGGTAATGCTAACGGTGCCTACCCTCTCGAGTATCTCGGAAGGTCCAATGAACCTCGGCGATACTTTCCCATCTCGCGACCCGACCACTCCCCAGCATCACCTTCAAGAAGACGTGATCCCCAACCCGAACTCTGGCGGTCGACGCCGCACATCCGCAGATAGCTCGCGGCCTAAGCCGTGAGAAGACGTCACGCCATCGTATCGCTCACCTTCCTGAGGTTTCTCTAATCGTGATCGTGACCAAGTGATCGGTGGCTCTCCCACCTCGGTCCGGGCCATAACGGCGGATCTACATGGCTCCCCACAATGCCTCATACGGCGCTATCCGTATACCCGCCCTCGTAACCGTTGTCGTAGCACTCCACTAGGCAAATGCTCCTCCCGCCGCCTTATGATCCAGACGGCTCGTGCTATTGTCCCTTCAATACTCCATATAGTCCTCTGTGACGACCATCCTGGTCTCGAGGGTGGAACGCCGTACTCACCGGTCACCGCAGCCCATACCTCCTTTTAGAAACTCTTCCAAAGTGTGTCAGAACCCGGTCCTTATCCCCGACACTATGGATAATTGCACCCATGTAGCCTGACTCCATCCCTCAGTGTATAACCTGGCGAGAATCTCTCCAAGGCGAAGGTCATCCGCATCGCCAGAAAATGCTAACTGAGCCATCCACTCATCACCCATACCACGCCATGCTTCGCCGCCGGCTGGCAAGGGGTCACAAAGTCCATCGACGCGTTCCCACTTCCACTGCAACCACCCACCCACTGGCAAACTCGCCACCTTCCTCAAGCTCAAATTTCAACCTACTAACAACACGTGAGACATCGTCGAACAAAGTCCCCACGCGGTCTCTTCATCCCACTCCAACAGTACCGCGACGAAGATCCTCGGGTACACCGTGCCATGGATGCACCAAGCAAATCGAGAGCGCTGAAACTCCCTGGGACCTCTTCAAATCCATTAACTCAAACCACTACCCGTCCCTAAATCGAAGATCATCATCTACGTGAATGTCCACTCTCACACCACGTGACTGACCGTACTCGGTCCCTACCCCACACTATCTCACGTCCCGCCATCGGACTCAATCACTGTCAACAGAGACAAGCAGTAGCCACTAAACTCCCCAAGGTACCCCGAGTTCGCTTCACCCAGACCGTGAAACTCAAACCGTCCTACGCCTCCGATAATCCGCCACCCCGAGAAGCTATGGGCCAGCCAACGCCCGTGATCTCCGACCGAGCAGCACAAACCCACCACATTTGCCTTACCGGATGGTAATGCAAAGTGAAGTCATAATCCTCTGGGGAATCGATCCATCTCGCGCGCCCATACATGTCCCACTGTGTGAAAATATACTTCAGACTTTGATGGTCTGAGTACACCTCGAACTCCTCGTCAGATAAGTAGCTGCGCCTAAATCTTCAAGGCGAAGACTACGCGCCGCTAACTCCATGTCGTGGTGCGGTAATTCCCGCTCGTGATCTCTTCAACCCGACAGAACCATAAACTACTACCCTCCCTGGATCGCATCAAACACATCCCAATCCCACTCGAGGCATCACAATACACCGTGTACCCCCTCGTCTCCGTCCGGGAACTATCAAGACGGAGCCGGGCAAGTCTCCTTTCAACTCCCCGGAATGCCTCCTCGTGACTGGCCATCCCAATCAAACTTGGACTCCTTCCGGTCAAATAACCTAATCATAGGAAGCTTCCATTCGAGAAATCCGACGAATCTCCCCGTAATACCCACCAATCCCAAGAAACCACGTATCTCAAAGACCTGACTCGCCTCTCCCAACTCATATCACCGCCTCGACCTTCCTGCCCACCGGGACACTTCCCGATGTCGACACCCACGTGTCCCAAAATCTCACCTCAAGTAGTTTCGACCTCGCACTTAATTAACTCGCGCATACAACCATGGTCTCAACAATCAGAACGATCCTCAAGTGATACTCATGCTCCCACTGACTGGGAGTACATCAAGATGTCATCCACGAAGACTACGACAAACCCATCTAAATAGGGTCGAATATCCTATGCATGAGATTCATGAATGCCGGGCATTCGTCAATCAAGGGCATCACCGTAAACTCAAAGTGCCCATAACGCGTCCTAAACACCGCCTGTGGATATCCAGATCCCTAACCCTCACCGATGGTAAATCCTCGCCATGGTTCATTCGAGTAGCACTCGCACCTCCCAACCGATCAAACAAATCGCCAATCCTGGGTAATGGGTACCGATTCTGATCATAACCCGGCTCTTTAACTGGTTTAATCAATGCATACCGGCGGTCTGTCTCTTCTTCGCAAATAACCGAGCGCCCCATGGTGAAGTACATTTAATGAACCCTTATCCAATACCTCCTCGGTGAATCGGGACTTTCTCGAAAGTTCCCCCGCAGAATCTCAACTCCGTGCCATCCTTGCGGAGTCATAGAGATGGGAAGAAGTACCAGGTGTAACTAGATACGAAAGTCTAAATACCCTCCGCGGAGGGTGGGCCCGTAGCTCTATCCGAAAACATCCGCCATACTCGCATACCACTGGTAGATCTTAAGTCCCGGTCTCTTCCTTCGTCCCTTCCCGTAAGGCTCGCATAGCCAACCCGCTTAACCGTCCCTAACACTGGACTCATATACCGGGGCTCCTGTGGCAAAATGTCACGCTCACCTCCCGAAACACCACACGACTGGCCCGAAGGCGGCAGTGCGTAACCCTCCTACGCCACAATCGACACCCACTCGTGGTGCCGGCCAACCAATCCATCCCCAGATGACATCCGAACTCCTCGACATGTCCATGATCCTCGTCCATCAGAAGTAGAGTCCCCAGATTCTACCGCAACCTCGATATATCATCCCCTATTCTCGCCTCTAATCCCTAGGAAACTCACATACAAGACTCCTCTATTGGCCTCAACCTCTAAGCCCAACTCGATCACAACTCGATGCAACATGTATGAATGCGAAGCACCAAAATCAACAACACTCTTGCCCATAAAGTAGATAGCAAAAACGCATTCAGATAATCGGGCCGACCACTGACAAATTTCGTTGATGTGATGGCATATTAGACACACCAACCCCCGATGTCCCCTCGGGCCAGGCCTCGCCCCTCGCTCTACTCTTATTACTTTATGGCTCTCGCCCGCTTCGTGAAATGGAGGTGCCCGTGGTAGCTCTCGAATCGAGATCGCCCTTCCGTCAGACCGTGCTAAGTGGAGGAACGATCGTATCCTCTCGCCTCATCGATCGGGACCGTGATGTCCCAAACCCAGGATCCCCGCTCGGGGCAATCCTGCCTCATGTGTCCATGTCGCCGACAATGGTAGCACACCATCTGTCCCGCCTGACCGACAACTCTCATCTGTCCTTAGCCCGGATGGCCGCGACTCTAGAACCCTCGTGGAACTAGGAAGCTCTCGCTCTCTTCCCGAACCGGGAAAGAAGACCGACCGGGTCCTTCCTCTTACCACTAACACTCGTGATCCTAAGTGCTCCGAGCACTCCATCTCTCTCTCTACTGGCCGTGGCCGTCCCAACCATGGAATCCATATCCCTGTGAGAGCGGAGTCCTACATCCCTTCGCCCGGGAACGGACAACTCGCCCATTCTCGTCTCCTCACCTCGCTGTGTCGGTGGCCACGTAATCATCGGGGGCCAGAGGACCTGCCAACTCCTCGTGAATCTAGCCACATCCATCACGCCCTCATCGCCCGTCGCTCTAGGACTCCTGAGCCTTCGCATGCTCCTCGCAGCCTCCGGAAAGTACTTTACCCATGAACAGCCTCCCGAAATCCTCGCCTACGTCATAACTCCTAAGTCTCTAGAAGTCCTAGCTCATCTCCACCATACCTGGGCCCGCCCTCTAGCCTGAATGCAACTAACCCGATCCTCGGGTCGTGGCCTGGAGGTGATCCCATAGCCTCCAAGACGTTCGATCTCGCAGATAAACCAATGGTCTACCACCATCTGGTCTCCTCTCCCGTGAATGCCTGAGGGTGGTGCCGCCCAAATCCTCCGCTCGGAGGTTACCAGTCCCTCCCCGACCACCGCGCATATCTTGTACCCTATGCGACAAATTCGCCGCTGTAATACCTACGGGCCCCGAGAAAGCTCATTGGACAAAACACCGTGGTGCTCGACCAGCACTCGTGGACGCCGCCCCCTCGCGCCCTCGACTAGCCATCTATACAATTAACATGGCATATTCAATACAAGATTCTAAGGCATAAACACAAACTCGAGACACTAATCATACACATAAATCAAGCAGAGCATTACTTGTCCTTACATTTACAAGTAATGCAAGGCAATTAATTATACATTTAAAATATTTTTTTCAAATTAAAATTTTATTTTGAAAATTTTATTTTTCGAAAATTTTGCCTAATTTTATTTGATTTTATTTTATTTAATTAAATATTTTAAAAAAAATTCCATTATTCTCCAATACATCAAATAAACTTAGTAAAGTTTATTTATTTGATTTTTTTCATTCTCCAAGGCACACCAAAATAAACTTATAAAAATTTATTTTCTTCACTTTTTCAATTTACACCGTAAAATATTTAGAAACCATTTTCTTTCACTTTTTTTTTTCATTTCTTCCAAATTACTAGAAGATACACAAATATATATATATATATATATATTTTTTTTTTTTTTTTTTCATTTTCCTGTATCACTCAAATAAATTTTTAAAATTTATTTAATCAATTTTCTTCGCTTATACATTGTAAAAACCTTAGAAAATTATTATCTTCACTCTCATTTTTTTCCTTTAACTTGGAAATTTTGTCTAAAATCTTAGTACTGTCGATCTAACACTAAACTGATGTTAACCTTAAAACACATTAAAATAAATCTACAAACCGAATGAGTGAGTATTTATTTAATTTGGTTCTTTTCAGTTTTTTACTCAGTGTAGCTCTCAAAATGTTAACACGCCAGTTATAACCAAATTACCTTTTTGTCATCCATCACAAACAAATAAATTGATTACAATTTATTTCATTTCCGATTGCCATGGCTCCACAAGATTTGTTTTTCCAACCTAATAAGTACTGTGCGCAGCGCAGAACATCCATAACATATCACGAGCCATGTTATGGTATCATTCACATAACATACACTCCATGTATACATGAAATCACACATTAAACACCATGCATGCGATGTTCTATTCCACGTGCGTTCTGGTAATCTCATACCCTAAGCCAGACATCAAGCCGCCAGTAATTGGTGGTACAAAACCGAAATCACTGATGGTGCCAGTAGCCTGATACGTCCTATTTGGCGCTTAGAGGCTTGGAAATTCGTTGTTCTGTGTTGCCGCGGAAACACTTCGTGAATGTGGATGACGATGACTCTCACGAAATCAGTGAGTCTCACTTATCAGGAATCTACCGAATACAAAACCTGCATATACATGTCCCAAACAGACACGTATATCCAATATATCCAATCACATGAGTATCTGACCATGAACACAAGCGATACTCATAATACATATAATATGGTCCAAGCTATATACCAAATAGTTACACTATATACCAAGAAGTTACAAGAGTTATAATATTTTCACTTATACAATACATATATTAAAATTAGACATTTCAATACATGTATATATCATCAAACCAAAGCCACACAACTCGGCTTTTTCTAATTCTTAATCCCTAGTACGAAGGTCCCTCTCTATGACGCTCCCCGTGCATCAGAAAATAATATCCTCAACAGGTGAGCTAATGCTCGCAGTGGAATCGCCTAAGTGGGCTACTCCACCTAAGTGCAAAGCAATGTTCCAATAAACATACATTCAAGCAAATGCATGATCCTACTCTGAATGTCTACATGACTAACTCGCATCCCGTAGTCCTCACTGACTTCACACTCGCCTAAGCCTCAGATGAGAATTATTGTTTTGTTAGTGGACAACCCCTCCGATGCAGAGAACACTGGGCTGCCTCCGACGATTGATATATTATTTGGTCAGGATCACTCCTCCGATGAATATCAATCGGGGCTGCCTCCGACGATTGATATTTTTAATTTGACTACTCCTCCGATAATTAATATTTTTAGACAACCCTCCGAACCATCTTCTCTGCACTCATCTCATGCACTCACTCCTATAGTCCTAGGGTGTTCCAATATGGAATGCATGTATGCCAATTCCAATACAGTCTAATCACATGCAAATATGTAAACATGCACATATCCACCTAATATCCAATCACACAATCATGTCATGTAATTATCATTTCAAACATCAAAATTAGCTCACTTAGGCTAATAATCAAACACGAGCAATTCAACTTGAATCACTCGACCAAACCCATTTTTACACAAAAATATATTTTCGAGAACATCAAGCTAGAATAGTGAAACCTCTACATTATTCCCTAAAAATCACAATTCATCGATTCACTTTGAACCCGCATTTCACCGCCTGGAATGGGTAAGCACTCCACTCCCAATCACTTCTCATTTTTTATTATGCAAAAGCACAATTTGACACCCCAAACCAAATCGTGCGTTTCACTCGCCGCTACTCTTGGGGTTAAAAATTCATATCAATCTCTGGTCCTGCTCAGATCGATCAAACTACCACTACCATTCTACTCAAACATCTCAGAAAGTACTTTTAAATAGTGGAATAAAACCTCAAGCATGGAGAAACCCCGCATCTCCCTGAGCTCATAAACCCCTAAATCCGGCATCTATCACTGCCTCTCTCCTCGCGTAGAAAGAACTTTCCTTCTTGTCTCTCGAAAACCGCGACTCATCTGACGTCCATTTTTGTAGAGAGAAGTCGACCTTCTCACACTAAAAACTCCCATTTTTCGATTCTGCAACCTCTCCTCTCCTGTTTCACGCTTTGCTTTATTTCAATTGGAGGAGAAGTTACCCATTCAATTTCGTCATTTAAGACTTAAACTTTCTAAAAACGACGCGATGTCCCTCTTTCCCTGACATTCTATTTATCTCTACCACAATTTTCATCATTTCTCTACTCATGCCACTTCTGGCAATATTGATTACTTATTATACGCGACTCTTCGTCGCATCAAAATCATTTTATCAAGACTCGAAACGCAATGCTCGAAAACGTGTAAATTCGACCGGCTCCCTGGACCAAGAAATTTTACATGCTAGCTAGATTTCAGAGATCGATTCCAACAAGTTGAAACTGCTTTCTTCATCCGAGATCTAGAGAATAAATTCCAGATTTTTCAACCGAATAACAATTTTCAGAATCGAAATTACGATTTTACCCTTTTTCCAGAAATTGGAATTTCTCGGGTCTTACACTTAATAAATGGTCACAAGCAATAACTTTATGCTTTGTGACTCAATGAACAAATTGGAATAATAATACTAAAACTCAGATAATGATAGAATATGCTAGAAAATATTGGAAAGGGTTTTAATGTAATTACAAATAACACCACTGTAGCCTTCGAAAGTAGCATATTTGAAGGAGTAGATACTTTTATTACGTATATAGCAAATGAATTATTAGGAGAAGAATGGATGACAAATAGTATAGAGCAAAGAAAAAAGGAAATAAGAGAAGCTAGGAATAAATTGACCAAATTACATATATGTAGGATGTAAGAGATATATAAATATACATGTGAATTTATTAAATGGTATTATAAAGCATTTGACAGTAATTTTATTATGACAATTCTAGCAAATACATATTATAAAAAGCTACCAGGAAAATGGAGTGATTACTTCCATGAAGAATTCGAAAAAGTTAGAAAAGGTGATGCAGATAGCCTAGGAGCAAGGATATAATTTTTAAAGAAAATGTTAGCAGAATAATGTACCCAAAGATACATCATTAAAGGAGCAAGAAATGGAGAAAATATATTTTGTAATAAAATTGATAACATCCTTGGAAAATGGTGGTGTAAGGAATATAAGAAAATAAAATATGGAAAACAAATAGGAAAACCTCGAAAAAGATTTATAAAATATAAAAGGTTTAGAAAAGAATGGAAAAAACCATTCAAAAAATATTACAAGAAAATATTTAATTATAAAAGGAGAAATATTACACAAAATACACCTAGAGACAAAAGTAAATGCAAATGTTGGAAATGTGGAGAGTTATGACATTATAGTAATGAATGTCAAAAGGAGAAAAAGATATTTATTATATGGGGAGAAAATAAAGAAGATGATTTGGAAAGTATAATAAGTTTTGATAGTGAAATGAATAGTGTTTATAGTGAGAATGGTATTGGTTCCTCCGACAATGATACATAATGAGTAAAGAAATAGTTGAAGAAGATGATATTTCTGAATTTGAAGTTATTAACACAAATGAAGACTAGGAAGGATATAGACTAAAGAGTACCTTTGATAATAGGAAAACATAAAAGATCCAAAGCCTAAACTTTGATCTAAAAGCCCCAAGAGAAGAATTACTAAGATATCTAAATAAAAAATATATGCATAGAAAATACACAATCCATGAATACCAAAAAAACGGAAAGAAGCATAACAATTAACAAAGCTCAAGGAAACATAAAACTCAATCTACTAACAAAAGAAACTATAAATGAAACATTAAGTAAGATAAAAAATGAAAAGGTAAGAGAAAAAATAAAGTATGTATATTTAGCAGGAGGACAAATAATAATAAAAACATTAGTCACTGAAAACCTAAATACACCAATAGTTCTAAGTCTACATGATAAGAGACTAATACAAATACATGAAAGTCACCTAGGAAGTCTTCAAGGAAATTTAGCATATACAAAACTGATGTTTACATGTTACCCAAAATATAATATTAATCTAGGAGATAAAGATTTTGATAATAGTTTAAGTTTATATTTCAAATTTTAAAACATTTTATGAAATAAGGTAATAATGTAATAACAATGTATTATACAAGCCAGGATTAATGTTCTAAGTCTATCAAATTCAAACTATGAAAGAATTTACCAAGATAAACCATTTATTGAAATTAGTGATGAATGAAGAGAAATTGCTGAAATAATATAACCTCAAAAGTTGGATAGGATAAAGATACCAACAAATTACATTTTAAGTCTTGAAAATAATATTTCTGAAGAAAATCATATACAAAGGATTGATCTACCCATATTCAGGGGAAATTCCTTAATAGGCAATAGTAGCCAAAATGATATAAAAAAGAGAAGTTTTGTGACGCCCCATTCCCGGGGGTCCGTTGACAACCCATCAACCCGCGGAATACTCGTGAATGTCCGGTAACCCGACCCTACTCACGAAAATCGAGCAAAGTCTCCTTTCGCATTTGAGGAGCCTCTACCCGAATACATAACCCGTTCCAACATCAATCACATGAGTAAAAAACGCCTCGCCCATAAAACCAATACTCATCACAACACATCCAAACCAAATATATATCTCATGGTTTCAAGAGTTAATACTCATTTATATAACATATATTAAAAAATTTAGAATTCTAATACATGTATGGGTTAATATAACACTGTGCCCACAACCTCTAGCTAAAATCTGCCTCTAGATGAGCTGCTCTCTCGTGGCGCTCCTCGTACCAAAAGTATATTCGACAGGTGAGCTAATGCTTCGCAGTGGAATCACCCTAAATGGGTTACTCTTCACCTATGCATATGCACGCTCCAAAGTAAACACACATTCAAGCAAATTCAGATCCACGAATGTCTAGCTGATCTCAACCCCAAGTCTCGAGTCCTCATCGACTTCACACCCGCCTAAGCCATGTATGAGAAGACCACACTTCAAACAAAGGCATTTGTTTTAATCGTGGACAACCCGATATAAGTAGGACCGACCCGAGCAACTATTTAATGGACAACCCTCCGATGTATATCACTCAGCCGACCCGATGATAGTTTATACATGACTACCTCCGATATCAGAATGGACACACTCGATAATTATTATTAGTCAACCCTCCGAAACACCTCTCTCAAGAAATCACCCATGCACTCACTCCCATTGTCGGTGTCTAAAGGTATATGGAATGCTGACAACAATTCAATACATTTTATATAACATATGCAAATATATATATCATGATACATATTTACATAATTTAATCACACAAACATGTTATGCAATTTCACAATCCATTACACCAAAAATTAACTCACGTGGGCTAATTAACAACCACGAACAATTCGATTTGAATTACTCAACCAAACACATTATTTCACAAAATTTATTTCGTGAATACTATTCACATGAACAGTAAAACCCTCGGGGTTACTGTTCACGACGCTCTCTCAACGTCGGTTCCACCTTGTGAACCCGAAATCCAATGGTCATTCCGGCCTTATGCATATCACAACACAATCCATGGCATAAATTACACAATTAGCTACCCAACAACTGCATCACGAATCGTAAATTCGGGGTTCCATAAATTAACACCCGGCCCTAAGCCTGGGACTGATCAAATCCGCCGCTCAAGGCCTCAATCCAACCGGGAACATTATAAAACACTTAAATAAAGTGTAAACCCAAGTAGGATAACCTCTACCTCACTGAGTTCGCCGAAACTCCTTAAAACCCGAGCTCCACGCTGCAGCTCCCGCCGCGTAGAGCAACCTTCCTTCTTATCCCAAAGAATTCCGACGGTTGGATCGCCAGTAATCCTAGAGAGAAGCCACACTCTCTCTCTAAAAACGTAACCTAAGGCTCACTGTAATATTTCATTTTCCCTTTTCACGTTTTGGTCTTTGGTTTAAAGGTAGGAGACAACACCACTTCGCTATTTCGCCTTATTATCATTTAATCCATTCACCTAATGCTTTCAATTTCTGATTCGACATTCGCACCATCTCACCAATAATTTCCATCATTTCTCTACTCATGCAACATAAGTAACACGAGTATATTGCTGCGCTACCTCACACATCACATGTCGCTTTACTAAGATCCTAAACACGATGCCTTCAAAAACGTGCAAATCCCGACTGTCTCGGAATTCGATGAAATTCAACTTGTTAGCTAGATTTCGCGAGACTCCATTCCAACTAAGGAAACTAAGCCACATCCGAGATCGTGAAAATTTTGCTCACCGAAATTACGATTCCCTTTCCGTAAATTGAATTTCTGGTCTTACAAGCTTCCACAAATAATAAGAAGATAATATTTCAAGAAAATCATATACAGTTGATCGACCTACCCATAAATTGTGTGGAAATCTTTAATAGGCAAAGCAGTAGCCAAAATGATATAAGAAGTAGAAGTTTCCATAAAATAATAAGAGAAGAAGTACATTCACCTTTCCTAATATTAGGAAATTATTATCATGGAGAAAGAGAAATTGAAGATACAAAGATACTAATAGTGTAAAACTCGGGTAAATTTGAATTTTTTCCAAAAAAATGGTAAAACGGTAAATTGTCATTATGGTACAGGCTGCAGACATGAAATTTTCTAGATCTCGGATGATGAAATGGACCTCATCGTTGGATTCTTCTCACGAAATCTAATTACCTGCACGAATTTCACAATTTCGAAGATAAGAGGATTTTTCACGTTTTTAAAGGCGATTGGTATTCGGTGACCCCCAAAAACGAGATTTTTAAGAAAAATTGAAAGCTGGAACATAATATAAAAATAATTCATATAAAATAATTCGAACTAAATCAGACTTGCAATAAATTGTTTTTTAGAAAGTAAAACGACTCGAACAAGTCGTGGACATGTATGCAATGATGAGCCAAGTCTTTAAAATTAGAAGTGGGGTAAAAAATCAGGGGTTTTGGCTAAAATATCTCACATTTTACTGGTTTGGTCGTGAGAGAGAGAGAGGGAGATAAAGAAAAAATCCAAGTTTCTTTCGACGATCTACAAAGTTCTGTCAGTCGGAATTTATCAAGACAAGAACCAAAGTTCATCGTCTTAACGAGGGCTACACGTGGGTACCAAAATCGAGGGATTTTGCTGAAGATCCAAAGGAGGAGATTTGGGGAAATCAAAGTTTTTGGGCTTATGAGGTGTTCTTGAGATCTCCTCTTGGCTCTACTACACCTGCCAGTTGTGGGATTCTTTCACTTTGTTTATTTCAACCTTATGGCCGCTTTAAGGTGGTTGTTATATTGATGTCTTAAGTGGGATGTTCGGGAATGTGTTAAAATCCATTTAATGTGGTTGTTTTGGCGCAATTCGATCAGGTTTAATTTCAGAAAATCTGTTTCGTGTTAGTGTGTATTATGTCCCAAAAAAATGTTTAGTGGACCGTTGATTAAAATACACAATCCGACCAAGGGCTATTGGAATGTGCTAAAACTGGCTTTAAATGGCTATTTTCATTCCTAAGTATGGTCGACTTTAGAATCGCTTTCTTGTGATTGTGTGTAATATGTCCTAAAAGTGTTTAGGACTATCTGGATTAAAATAATAATAATCCTGGATCATATGTTGTTCGACAAGAGTTAAACGACCTTAATGGCTGTTTTGAGGCCCAAAGGAATTTCTGTTTCTATGATTTGTAGTGTAATATGTCCCAAAAGTGTTTAGTGGACTATTCGATTAAAAAAATATTAATCCGTACTATTAAGGGGCCGTTTGATCAGGTTAAAACGGCTGATCGGGTTGCCATACTTAAGCACGGCCAGGAATTGTTTTGTGATTATGTGTACATGTCTCACAAAGTGTTTAGTGGACCTGCTTCGATAAAAATAATAATAATCCGAACTGTTAAGGCTTGTCTGCCTGGCCAGGCCAATTTAAGAACCGATTTAGGCCGTCAGGTGAGATTTTTTTTTTTTTGTGGGCATTATATATGTCACAATCGCCTCGAGGATAAAAAAAGTGTTATTACTTGATTGCTGATAACATGCTTGATAATTGTTGTTTGATGAATGTTGGTATGAGTATGCTTATATATTGACATGGAAATGAATGGTTGTTTTGGAAATTATATGCATGTAATATAATTATCCATGATACATGACAAAGTGTATGGTTTATATTATCCATATTGCATTTATTACATATGTAACATGGCATTGACATGCAATGGTGCATCACATTGCATTTACACTTTAACACGTATTTCACAAAAGGAAGCAGCATGGTTAATCAACATCGCATTTGGTGATCGATGAGTAGGTTCGATGATCGTTGATCTAAGTCCAACAAAGTTTATGGTCAGATGAAACGAAAAACTTGTGCTCGTAATAAAGAAGGGTTAGACACTCGATGAAAGACCCATACTTCATTACACTCCAACTGAAAGTCCAAAAAAGTGTAAAGGCGTATGAGCCTACGCGAGACTCCAAAATCACGCCCACAAAAGACACGTGATTTGAATATGAAATGATCATTTGAGGTGTAAATCCAACAAGTTTTGGTTTGTAAACAAATGAATTTTGTTTTAAAAATTATCACTGGATGTAATCCACCAATGACAGATTTTATCACACATCAGTATCAGACAGGTGACGGAGCCGTAAAGACTCAGGGTTATGGTGCATGAGTGAGTCTCATCTCATTTCATAGCATGACATGTAGAATTCCAAGTTAGAATTAGCATATTCTTATTTTTGGAATGTTGATGTGAATTGTTGAGTGTAAACATTGTATGTGCACTTAGGCAGGGAATAACCTCTGTAAAAATTACTCTACTGGCCGTGGCTCACCCTATATGAGAAAAACATTTCAAGTGTGGGACTCAGGGGCCGATGACTCGCTTCTATCCAAATGTGAGGGTGAAGAAATGACGGTGGCTTTATAATTACTTTTTAATTATTTTTGTAAAATAATTGGGAACAAATTATTTTTTGCATGTACTAATATGTAAAGAGTTGTAATTGAACTCATATGAACTGTTCTTAATATAGTTTTACATGTTTTTATGTGAATGTGGATAAATAAACCTGGTGTGGTCAATTTTTACTCATAAATAGACTCGATGCAATATTGTGTTATATCGGGCTCTGATGGGTCATGCGGATCAGATATTGTACAGCTCTGGTTTTAGATGTAGCTCCTCAGAGCAAAGCTGAGACTTTGTCTTATTTTGTTAAATTATGAATCTCAATAACAGGACACAACTAAGGTGGTATCGAGTTACACGATATCCATAGGCTTTTCGCTGCTGATGGATGATCAAACTGACCCCTGGGATTTGCATACACAAATAGACACCGACGCTACCATAATCATATCCAAGTCGAAAAATATAGAATAACAGCAAGTATAACAAGTCCATATATTTTTAAAAATTAAGATGGTCAAACATTATAATATAATCTAAAAATAGAAATTCCCATAAGATTACAATAAATAAACTTTTTTGGTAGATTGCTACAAATATGATAGAATGCAAGGAAATGAACACTATGATATTCTCTTAGGAAATAGTTTCCTAGATAAACTAGATAAATAGAAGATTACTAAAAAATGAATAGAAATATATAATGAAAACATATGTATTTTCTTTCTGTGAAGATAACAATGAAATCAAGATTCTACTATGGTTTTTATAATAGTAAATATCCTAGAAACCAAGTTATATATATGTGGATTAATAGATACAGAGTTAAAGATAATAATATTAAAAAGCTTTTTATTAAAAGGCTGGAAATACACTAAAATCTCTATAAAGGGTGTAACTGGAAACAAAGAAAAAATTGCAAAACAAAAAGAAAATATAGACATAATGATCCAAAATAAAATTGTAAAAATAGGAAAAGTTTACCAATATGAAAAAATAGAATGTGATATTATATTAGGAAATGACTTCCTACTACAATTCTCAATATACCAACAAACGATCTATACTATTATGTTCAAAACCCCATGTAATCACTGGATTATAGTCCCCAAAATATTTAAACCCTTTAAAATAAACTATGATCAAAATACTAAGAAATGGAAAACATAAAAGATAAATACTTCTATTACTTATAAAGTAAGATAAATATGAAAAGTTAAAAGAAAACTTTAGTAATAATCCATTAAAATACTTGGAGAAAACAAAAATCTATTACAAACTACAAATGATAGATTCTAACAAAATCATTAGAGTAAGACCAATGACATATTTCCAAGAAGATATAGAAGATTTTAAAATCCAAATAATGGAACTAATACAAATGAATCTAGTAAGAGAAAGCGTAAGTCTTCATAGTAGCCACTTATGGTAAGAAACATAGTGAAATTAAAAAGAGGAAAATCAAGAATGGTAATAAATTACAAAGAAGTAAATAAAAACACTAAATTCTTCATGGATATTACATTCAAAACAAAGAAATCCTAATAAATTCTCAGAAAAGGAAAAAATTATTACAGCAAATTTGATTCTAAATCAAGATTTTGGTAGATAAAAAGGGATAATGATAGTATCCTAATAACAGCTTCTAGTACACTTAGGGGTTGATGGGGTTTGAAATAATAGGCGCGCAGGCCCAAGACTCAAGCCCAAACATCAAGATTAAAAACGGGCCCAGTACTAGCAATAGGCCCTTAATGGTATCCCCCAAATGCAGGCCTAAAACAAGGGCCCAACTCACCCCTTTAAAAGACTGGTGGCCCAATGAATCCGTATTGGAAGAAAACACTCAATCTCCACCAATCAGGAAAGTAAGATATTTCCCAACTATTGCCCATCAATTATCCCTTACTAAATCCGCCACGATAAGGAAAGAAAATCTCCTGCACCAGCGTAAAGGAGTGAATATCATATCATCCTCCAACAGCGAAGATACCATTCAATATCATCCTCCAACAAGGAAAGATATTGTCTGTCATCATCCAACTAGGAGTTATCATGATCACCCATTATAAATACCTGTGCCACCACATCTAAGTGAAAGGCACGCCAGACTTACAAAGACAGAAAATTCATTCCCTAAGCAATGATCTTCTTCCCTGAAATAACCGACTTAGACGGAGAGGCAAATGAATAACCCCCACCGATCATTTTTGCTTTCTTGTTGGCAGAGAGTCCAACGTACGGAAATGGGCTGACCGCCAAAGAATCCAAGACGCTTAAGCCCATTCCGCTGAAAGTATCATCAGCTTCGCGCTGGCCTGTGGGAACCATACCCCTTTATAAATGCCGACTCTCGTGGACTAATGGTATCAACTCTAACACAAGCAGAGTAGCTAATCCTCCAAGGATGTGGAGACCAAACAGCGACGTGGATAAACACCTCCCGGGCGCACTAGAGACTGTGTGCTAACATGCACGAGGGCGGAGGCACTCCGTCACAACCAACACTTGCTAAAAGAGTCGAAACAACTCACTGTGTAAATATGACGCCCTGTGAGACACGACACAGCCCGAAAAGACCAAAACCTTTTGTCAGCCCGAGAAGAGCAACACCGACCGTCGAGAAGTCGACAGAAGGAGAAACTACCACACCAAGGAGCTGAATCTACCAACCCCTGGAGAGTGGATCGCAACGAGGAGAGGTCGTGGAGTAGAGGGACCAAGGACATCCAAAGAAGAAATTAGCCATACGAAGGAAGGCTGGTGAAGGCCGAGCCCGGGGCTCCATGGACGCCCCAAGACAACAAACCGAATCTCCATTCACCGCCGGCGCCACTCTTCCAAAGTTCAAAATGCCTGCATCAAGACGTCACTAAATGAAAGACCCCATGCACCACCTCAATACATACAAAATCGATGGAGCTACACCTGATATCAAGACTTCGTACGATGCGCAGCGCCTTCGGGCTGATCATTGACTAAAAGGCCCAAAGATCGCCCGGTTTAACGCACTCCTCGCCATCTCTCCATCTCATCGCCTCGCTTAACTTTCCATCGCATTCGTCTCCCACTTTATCGGAGCAAGGACGTATAGGAAGCCAAGCTATCACCTTCTGACCATAAAACATAGCTCTCAAGAAAGCCTGAGGTCATATGTTCAGAGGTTTAACACGGAGTCGCTGGTGCGTGGATATTCGACGAGAAGTTCATTGCTATCGCTTTCATCATAGGTCGGGGTGCACGAAAGACCTAATGTTCTCATCTCAAAGAACCTCAGCAAGCATGGCCGAGGTCCTCGCCAAAACAGAGAAGTATATCAACGGTGAAGAAGCCCTCATGTCCAAGCAAAGAAGCTCTTATACTCAAAAGGAAAAGAGCAGGGGCGACAAAAAAAGAGAACGAAGCCCCAAGAGACAGGTAGACAAGGACAGATCCCCAAGGAGGAGCAGAGAAAACAGAGAGCGGCCCCCGATAAGATGAAGGAACGTCAGAGATCGCAGGGGACCACCTCAAATGAAATAGCAAGAAGGGTATTCACCTCAAGAATATGTCGCAGGCGTCCTACGCGGCGCAACACGAGAGGTTTCGAGGTGGCCATCCTGCATGAAGTCGACCCCGCTAGAAAAGACGACACCAACACCGTGAGTTCCACAAGTGGTCATGCGGATAATCGAATCCGATGATCGCATCCAAATAAAAAGGAGATCGAATACTTGATCCGACGTGGGCATCTCAGCCGTTACGTGGCCTCGTAGTGGTGGGAGCGAAGTCCCATTACCACCACCTCGCTGGCCAACCCTAGCTCAAAGACGCCCGCCTTTGAGAAATCCATGTAATCTCCGAAGGGCCTGGCAGGAGGTGGAGAGTCCAACATCCAAGAAGGCCTACTACAAAGATCGACGGAAACCTTAGAAGTATAAACAGTATCCAAGCTTCCTCGGCTGGATACTACCATAACCTTCTCAGCCTTTAACATGGAAGGCTTCCAACATCCCCATGACAACCCGCTTGTGATAAAAACCATAGTAGCTAATAAACCCACCCACAGTGGTCCCTTACCGACAACTGCTTCGGTCGACATCTTCGCATCGCCTTCGACGAAATGGTCACTGGAATGGAGAAGCTAAAGCCACCAACGCCTCTACCTACGCTGGTTCTCAGAGAAAGTGTACGCCTTCGGCCTGTGACAGCCAAGTGCTTACTGAAGACTCTACGTTATAGCAACTATGGAGATTCCTCATAGTAGATTCCATCGGGCTCACAACATGTTACTGGGTAGGCCCTCTCTCAATGCCATAAGGGTCGTTCCTCTCCGCTTTTATCACATGGTTATCAAACAACTCCGCAAACAAAGAGTAGGTGAATGAGACCAAAGGGTAAGAGGCAGGAACCAAACAAGTGCAAATCAGGTGGAATGTTACTCGTAGTCAATGAAGCAAACACTGGCCGACAACATCTACATGACTGAGCTGCATGCGAGACGCAGGTAACCACTGACTGCGCCGTAAGAATTGGGAGTCTCAGACAACTCCTGCGACCACCAAAACACCTCGCTTCACATAGGGTCCAAGTTGTAAGACATCGTTCTCTTTCATCCATTTTCTGTGAGCAAAACACGGAGGTATTTCCGCTCTGTGAAAACAGGAAGACATGGGTGGAGTATTCCCGATAGTGATCACCCACAGGTTAAACGTCAATCACTCCTTTAAGCCTCCACTACAAAAAGAGAAGGAGTTTCTCGCTTAGAAAGACAAAGGTTATTAATGAAGAGGCTCCAGAAGTTCTCCAAGCAAAGGCAATCAAAGAAGCAGAGCACCTTAATGGTCAGTTAACGTTGTTCTAATCAAAAAAGCAAACTAAGAAGTGGCTGCTTTCTGCACTCTCAATGTGCACATCAACAAAGTGGTCCGCCCAAAGGATAGCTTCCTCACTCCTGATTGATCTCATAGTGTGACGCCACTACCGGCCATGAACTCCCGCCATGTGACGCTTTCTCAAGCTACAATCGTATCGCATGACCCCAACCAAGAGAAGACTCCTGATTCACATCGGTCGTGGAACCCATCGTTATCGAAAGAATGCCTCGCTAAAGAACGCAGGAGCCACCTTACCAAAGGTCATGAACAGGATGTTCCAGAAAACAAATTGGGACATTTATGGTATATATGCACGACATGCTAAGAAAATCGATAAAGCCGACCGTGCATCGCCGCTCTCATCACTCACACCATTTAGCCGAGGCGTTCCAAAATAAAAGCTACAATATGAAGTTAAACCCAACTAAATGAGTTTTCGGAGTCTCCGCCGGGAAGTTCTTAGGTGTTATAGTCAACAACCGAGGAATAGAGGAAAACCCAAATAAGATAAAGGTCGCGGCTCGATATGTCGCTCCGTCAAACATTGTGCCATTCAACGCCCGACAGTGAGAATAGCTACTACCGAGCCGTCTGTATCTAGGCCGACAAATGTCACCTTCTTTCAGTTCAAAAGGCCTTCAGCCAGACGCACACTCGCAAGAGGCACCACGACGCCAAACCTACCTAAGCCTCCTCCATTCCGGGTAAGCCCTTCCGAGGAGAACTCCCACTCTTCCACCCGGCCGTTTAGACTTCGCAACTAGTGCCGCCGTGGTAAAGAGAACTGATTGTGGAAAGAATCAAACACTATCGCGAGCCGAGCTCTAAGGGGAGCAAAGGAGAGGTACCCAAAGATGGAAAAGTTGATCCTGGCGTTGGTAACCACATCCAGAAAACTCCGACCTTACTTCCAAGCTCATACCGTTGAAGTCCCAATCGAATATCCGACGGGCAACATCGCATAAACCAGAAACCTCTGGAAGGCTAATGTGCCGGGCTATGAGTCGAGTGAATTTGACATCGTACAAACCGAGGACAACCAGGTAAAGGGGCAGATCTCGACGTATTTCATCATGGAATCCACTCCGAAGACAATTTCCACGGAGGCTACCCAACTGAAGACCGACCTCCCCATCTGAGATTATTCGTCGACGAGCCGCTAATGCCCGCGGAAGGCAGTGTATTAATCTCGACCTCTCCAAACAGATAGATACGGAATACGCCGTATTCAAGCCACTGCCCCAATAATGAGGCCGAATACGAGGTCACATACCGGGACTCAACCTCGCCCACTTCATGGAAGTATCACCGAGGTGAGCGACTCCCAACCGTGGTGCGTATAGAAGACTTTCACGAGGCCGAGAGGGGAGAAGATGATCTTATATCTCAAAAGAACAGAGTCGCTTAAGAAGTTCACACCTGCCCAGTCAAGCATATATCAAGAGCAAAGAATTCCCGAGCCGATGCTCGCAACCGGCGATACCTCACAAGAAGACTCAAGTAACCGATACCCATCGAAAGACCTTCCAAACCTTTAAGAAGCATCGACGACGCAATAGAAGTCTCCCTGATGTCCAAATCATTTCGGACGACCCCATCTGGGATTACTTGGTGGATGGTACATTGCCAAGCGACCCAAAGGAGGCGTCCAAACTCAAAGCGAGGTCGACAAGGTTCACCGTTCATCGGGGAACCCTTTATAAACGAGGCTTCTCTACGCCAATTCTCAAGTGCGCAGGGAAGGAAGACGCCAACTACATACTCAGGGAAGTACACGAGGGCATATGTGGCAACCATATCGGAGCTCGAGATAGGGGTACTACTAGCCCACAATGCTCAAAGACTCGACAGAACTGGTTAGAAAATGCAAAGCCTATAGGAGATGCCAGACCTCTCATCTCCCATCTCGAGAGTCACGACTTGTCACAAAACCTCGCCTTTTCAACAACGAGGGTTTGATATTAGACCTCTACCCATCGAAGCGGTCAATGTAAATTTATCATCGTGGTCGCGGACTATTTTACCAAATGTGGGTCGAGGCCGAACTCCTTAGCAACAATCACGTATCGTAAGGTGCGCAACTGGCTTGGGCGCCTATAATATGCGTTCTGGGATCCCTGAGGTTCCTCGTGTCCTATAACGGGAAGAAATTCGGGACAACCCTAGTTCAAAGGATTCGCTACCGAAAGCCTAATCAAGAACTACTGTATCATCCCCGCCATCCACATTCAACGGGCAAAGGCAGGTCACTATAAGGGACTCTAAAGGCGCGCTGGAAAACCAAACTAGAAGATCTAAAAGAAAATGCAGAGTACCTCCTCGAGGTACATGCACGCGTAACTACGCGCAAGTCAGCGACCCAGAAACCCGTTTCGCTCGCTCAGTAATCGTGGCAAGATCCACTGGTCGAACTAAAATTCCAAGGATCAACTAGGAAAACACGTTACAACAAGGAGGTCCTTCGCTCAAACCCGGATCTCCTGTGAAGAAAACGTGAGTCCTAAAGCTGCATTGAGGACTATCACAGAAGACAAATGAGGTATTACGACCAAAGGGTCAAGCCCAGAGTTACAAGTCGTTTACCCGCTCTAAAAAAAAATTATGCCGAAGAAGGAAGGACCGCATAAGAAGTCGGGACCTAATTGGGAAGGGCCCTACATCATATCTCGCCTAATCCGACCTGGCAACTATGAACTCCAAATGAAAGAAGGAAAAATCCTACCCCATTCATGAAACGTTGAACACCTCAAACTGCTCTACCAAGTAGTTAATTTAATGTAGTCTGTAATAAAGATCCGCCATCTTGATTTCGAATAACATTCTATTTCTAAGTTGTTTAATGTTATGGTGGACCAAACAATAAGTTATAACGATAAAGCCAGGAGTACGGCTCAAAGGGGCCTGGGTAGAAGAAGCGCGTAATTCACAAAGATTGTTCTTTATCTCAAAGGAGCTACAGTTGAATACAAAATTTCATTACATGGATGTTGCGCCACCTCGTAGGTACTACAAAATCTCCCTTCGTATCTCAAAATTATGGTTGGTTAAAATCGCTTCTTCTTCACATCGTCCTACACCCTAATGCAAACCATAAGAGAAAGGGAAAGAGAAAGAGAAGAAGAGAGAGTGCGAAAGAGAAGGGGAGAGGGAGAGAGAGGAAGAGAAGGAAAAGGAGAAAGAGAAAGAAGAGAAGAAAGAAGAAAGAAAAAATGGAGAAAGCGGTACTAAAAGTTTTTTCAAGTACACCGCCCCCTCCGAATACATTCCCTAGCACAGTTTCATCATTGGGCATAGCTAGGGAACAACATAACTCCCACAAGGGAGGAACTAGGGAAAAACACAACTCCTACAAGCGGTAGACCATCGACACCAAACGCCTACCACGATCACCGATAAACCTATGCGTTGATGGACTAACCTGACACAGATCATGCGCTAACTCCGATTATGCTAAAGAAAAGATTTTATAGCTGGAAGCATAGCACCATCACAGAGGGGCTGGCGGTTTATATGAAGTTAGGTAAGCCAAGTCGCACGGCGTCAGAATCCACGCAACCGCTCCACCTCCATAGATCCACATTAAAGCCACGCGCGTTTCCAAGGGAAGGAAGACGAAAGGGTCTTAACGCCTAGGAGCCCAGTAGCTTAGTTCACGTAGGAGGGTCTTAGAGCCCAGAGCCCAAAGAGAGCTCGCTCACATGGAGGTCTTAGAGGCCCTGAGCTCAATAGCTTCACCAGAGCTCTCACAGCCTGGGAGGGTCTTAGCGCCTCAGAGCCCAGCAGCCGGGTCACGTTAAGAGGGTCTTAGCACCCCTGAGCCCAATACCAAACAGGAGCCTCATACCGTATGCCTACGCCCGTGGTTCTGTACTCACTACAAGAAGAGGGTCTTAGCGCCCTGAGCCCAATAGCTCAAATTCTCAGAGCTTAACGCCTCACGAGGGCCCAATACTCAGGAGCCCAAGAGCTCACCACGCAGAGGGTCTTAGAGCCCCTGAGCCCAATAGCTCCAAATCCTCAGAGCTCTCGCAGCTGTATGGTTCAATACCAGAGCCTAAGAGAGTCTAATTCATACAGGGTCTTAAAGCCCCTGAGCCCAATAGTTCACTGTAGAGCCTCACAACTCAAGGTTCTAACGCCCTAAGAGCCCAAGAGCTCGGGCCTCACAGGGAGGGTCTTAGCGCCCAGAGCCCAATAACACAGCCCTACGCAGCCCCACACCAAAGATGGTCTTGGCCGCCAGAGCCCAAGAGCTCGCCTCATACAGGAGGGTCTTGTGAGTCCCTGAGCCCAATAGCTCACCGCGCAGCTTCACCAGAGGGTCTTGGGGCGCCTGCTATCTGCAGAGAGCCCGCCTCGTGCAGGAGGTCCAACACCCTGAGCCCAATAGCTCAAACTCCACAGAGCCTCGCAACTTGTAGCTTGTCTTAATGCTCTGTGTCCCAAGATTCAATTGCAGGAGGGTCTTAACGCCCCAGAGCCTAATAGCTCAGCTTGCAGAGCTCTCACCGCACAAGAGGGCCCTGGGCCGCCTGTGAGCCTACAAGATTCGCCCTCGCGCATGGTCTTAATTAAGCCCAAAGTGGCTCCGTAGTGCACCTAACATAACTACTCTAGGAAGACCTCGTGGCTTGAGAACCAAGTAGCTCAAATCGACGAAACAGGAAAAGGAGCGAAGAAATTAATCGATGAATCTCTGCATATCAAAAATAATCAAGATCAGGCATTAAAAACCCAGCTCGCGCTCAGATACACCAAAAAAAGAAAAAGAGCCTAAATGTTTAACGTCAGTCTCCGACTTATGGAAGCAGAGGAGTTAAAAGGCTGAGCCCCACAGCAGCAGAAGAACCACTCCTGAGGAACCCGAGAATCTCCGTGCAGGAGCATGATCAGGGCCCCGAAACACCTTGGCACCGTGATCAACCTCAACCTCTGGCAGATCTCTTCCAACCTCTCATCGAAAGTCAATGTTGAACTCCAGGTTCGGGAAAGCTCAGAAGCCCGACGTCGAAGGCAAGCTAACTAGCCCATCAAGTAATGTGCCTGCCTTTAAGCTCCGCTATCACTTCGCCCTTCATTAGCCAAAGCCTCCCCGCATCGCAAGGTCCATCCGGTTTACGAGCTCCTCCCGTCGTGCATTCCAATGTAGCTACCCGCCTTGAGCCTCGCGAGTCTCGCCTCCAAGGCCGCCTATCTCGCCCACTGTGTCACCCGACCCCGCTATTAACTCCCCTGCGCCCAGCCTGCCTTCTGCGACATCTTCAAGGCCCTTCCTGGGCCTCCTTTATTCCCCGTCCACGCCCGCCACCGGCTGCTTCAAGCCACCCGTGCTCACAAGTTCTTAATAATTCCTTATCCGAGCTAAAGACCAGCCCCCTGAGGTCGTGGAAGCAACCTTAGCCTCAGAAGACTTCGCCGCCCGGGCAGCTCCCTGCAAGGCCGGCCCTCCGCGGCCTCGCACAAGTAGCCACCCACAAAAAAAAAAACAAACAAAAAACAAAAGTCGATTTAATCTGACTAAAACAATAAAAGAAAAATATCGACGAAAGCACTGACGCACGTAGGCGGCTCCCCAAAGTGTAAGATTCAAAGCCTCGACGGCAAGGCACCCACCCTCCCGAGGCCTGAGTCACGCAGATGGAGGAAACAGCTCCAAGCAAATGAGCTCCACATGAGAAAGCAGAGTCCTCATCCCCTACTGTTCTCAAAGCGATCACGATTCCCGGTCACCTAAATCTCGGCGATTGCAGAAGGAGCGAGTGCCTCGCGACGTGGGACTCTGTAATCGCTGATGTGGAGAACCTCCAAGGGGGGCTCATCCGCCCTCCCCGAAGAGTCTCCAGCCCCGACGACGGACGAAGGCAAGGGAGAGGCCCCCACCTTGTGTGGTCTCACCCAAGCAGGGGCGCCTCCGACGAGCCTCTGAGGCTCGCTTTCACGCTTCTCTCTTCACAAAGACCTCCGTGTGGACTGCCTCCCTCAGAAGCTTCAGAGTAAGGCCCAAACGTATGTGAGGAAGATCTAAAGGAAGCTTTATGACTGAGAGGGGAGAGGATCTCAAAATGAAGCCTGTGCCTCGCACCAGATATCAAGGAATATCCGACCGATGAGCTCTGACAGCACGGCCAGGGCGCACTTCACCAAGCAACCGTCACCTCCTTTGGCCCTCGTGGATCGAGATCGGGCCGAGCACCAAGGCCATGCGACCAAAGCAATGTCAGAAATATCCGTGACTCCGAAACCAAAACAAACCAAAATGAAGCGAGAGAGCTCACGTAGTTCTCTCGTGGCAGTCCGCATCAAGTAGAACGCTAAGTGTGTCCTCTCGACAAAGGGATTATACTCCAATGATGCCCACTAACAAAAAAATAATGTTCCTTCTAGAACCCAGCGAAGATGGAAGGTCCGAATGATCAACTTGGCGCTGAGCGCTGAGATATAAAGAAAATCTTCGCCGCCTTTACACCGAAGTTAAGTCTAAAAGCAAGGCACATCGGGAACACCTGTGCCTTTGTCCCAAAACAACTAACAACCCACTTAACACCCCGTAAGTCAGGGAAAAGTCGAGGAAGGGTAGACATTGAAATGATGCAGAACCCTTTTTATAAAAGGATGCAAGGGGAAACGGAGGCAGTTCTCGAACGCCACCTTAAAAAAGCACACCATATTAGGCACTTGAACAACGTACGTGGTCAGCACATCAGGGCACCAAACCTGGACCCCAAACGGGGGCCCATACCGGCCGCAAAGATCTCACCGTACAAGGGTTCGACCCGACTGGGGCCCACTAACAGCTGCCTGTGATGGCAGCCCTCAAATATTCGCAGCCAGATACCGACTTCGCACTCTTCCTCGCCTATCCGCGGAAAAGTTAAGTTCCCCTGGCACTCGTTGAACCACCACACCTAAACTGGTTTTTCCCGTTAGTCCAAATTAACTGACTCAAGCAGGATTACTTCCCATGCAAGAAAATGTAGGAGCGACTCAAGACCCACGAGGCACGCAGTGGTTAAGCAAGTAGAAGAAAGTGGAAATCAAAGGAAAGGCGTAACCCCAACCAACACGCCTAACTCGCAAGACTTCGAAACCAAAAGACAAAGAAGAAGAAAAGACGTACTAAGGCCAGAAACAAGACAAGGGACACCAAATTTCTGCGAGATATCAGACCACTAAAAGCAACTCGAACACTAATGACAAGATTCAAGAAAAAGGAAGACAAACTCACAGAGACAAAAGAGCTTCAGAATGGGAACAAAGTGCAACTGGCCGTGGGATCGCTTTAAGGAAGCTAAGAGCCACAACTGAAATAAACGCGAAAATCGAGAAGCCATCATATCACAAGACGTGACACGGAGGAAAAGCCCTAATCAAACCCTTCCTAAGTAGCCACGTGGGTATCACGCCTGATCCAAGAAGCGATACAGCCCTTGCCTACGCCCGCTTAGTCAAAGGTCAGAGGGGACAACTGATGTGGTTTGAAACAATAGGAGCAATGTGCATAAGACGCAGTCTAAAACATCGGATTAAAATCGCCCAAGACAGCACACAGTCCCACGGTATCCCCAAATGTGCAAGCCCAAAACAAGGGCTCAACTCACCCCTTTAAAAGACTCAGCCAATGAACTGTGACAAGGAAAACACCCAATCTCCACTAATCAAAGAGTAGATATTTCCCAACTATCAGCGCATCACCTATCCTCCTTACTAATCGCTTTTACGATAAGGAAAGAAAATCTCCCACCTACTGGGAGGAATATCGTATCATCCTCCAACAAGGGAAGATACTATTCAATATCATCCTCCAACAAGGAAAGATATTGTACAGTGTCATCATCCAACTAGGAAAGTTATCATGATCACCCATTATAAATACTGAGCGCTTCCATCGCGAAAGGCACGTGATCACGCATGTAAAATTCATTCCTTAAGTAGTTGATCTTCTCTTCCCGAAAGAATCGGCCAAGCATCTGAGAGGCAAATCTGAGAGCCCCAATCGATCCTTTTTATTTCTTGTTTTTATGCAGGAGTCCAACGTAAGGAGGTCACTGACCGGCCTAGCAAATCCAAAAGACGCCAAGCCCAGGCTCCGGCTATAGTACATCATCATGGGTCATTATGAATGGTTAGTAATGCCCTTTAGATTAAAAAAAAAATGCCCCTCAAATCTTTCAAAGAAAAATAGATAAAATATTCTTTGATTATTCAACCTTTATAATAGTATACATAAATGATATGCTAATATGCTCTGAAAATGAGAAAGATCATGAAAAACATTTAAATACTTTTATAACACTCTGCAAAAAACATGATATAGTTCTCTCAGATAAGAAAGTTGATATTAAGAAAAAAGAAATATAATTTTTAGGAATGATAATAGATTCCAAAGGCATAAGACTACAGTCACATATTTTTGAAAAAATAAAAGACTTTCCTGATGAATTAAGAACTAAAGAAATGATACAAAAAAAATTAGGATGTTTAAATTACTCTTCTAATTTTATAAAAGACTTGGATGAGGAAAGACATGACTGACAAAGAAGAGCTGAACAGAATGGAATGAAAAACATACAAAGATAGTTCAAAGATTAAAAGGCATATGTTCAAACTTACCAAAACTAAGATTATCAAATGAGAATGAGAATTTAATACTACAAGTATGTTTTCCGATACACTAATCGTAATACTAAAAACAAACTTAGGAGAATATAGATATACCGTGGAACTTTCTTAATAATAACATTAATTGCGGATATAAAATGGAAAAGAATTACTTGCAATTATTAAGGGAATCAATAAATTTGAAATATTTTTATATAGAAACTGATAACACCCAAGTTTCAGGTTTTATAAGAAATAATACATGGAAAGGAATCCAAGTAAGGAGATTGTCCAGGTGGCAGACTCTTTTAAGTTCTTACAATTTTAAGATCGTCCGTATAAAAGGGTATGACAATTATCTTGCAGATTATTTAAGCAGAAATGTCGAATATACTAAATAACATCAATGGCATGAGGTGCATTGTCAAAGACATGGCCGAAGGTATCTTGGTAGAAAATTATAATTCAATCCTAACGATTGAAGAAAAAATGATAAATATTCAAAAAGATATAAATGATGTAAGAACAAGATCATATATGGCACAAAATCTTTTTGAAATAAGTTTTGAAAATTTTGAAAGTATGATAATGAGGATTTAAGATAAGCATTCTGCCTCTCGTGAGACTAAAACATCTTAAAGGTAGCCTTGGATATGTCGTCCCATATGGGAAAAAACCAGGGAATAGCAAAAGTTGATGACATTAGGAAATGACATATATCCTAGTCGAAAGACAAAAATATTTCAAAAGGTATCCAAGAAATGTCTATCCTCACAAAGGATAAAAGTCTGGTAAATAATAGTCCTTCATAGGGCAAAGCCCAAGATAACAGCCCCTTAAATGACAAACTCCTCTCAAAAGGAGAAAATCCATATGACATCCCCTTTTTTCCAAAGGAAAAACCAGAAAATTTAACCTATAAACTCCTCTGTTATAATATCTTACATTAAGAAAAAATACTTGGCCTTCTTAAAATTCATCTATAACAACCCCAACAGACATGGTTATTTCCAAATCTCCACAAAGTCCATTTATCCAGGAATAATAATTAAAGACCAAACATATCCCATTTTCATACAAAATTCCGTGGATTTTGGTTTTGTTGACCAAATCTTTTTAAGTTCTACCGGAAGAGAAATCATAAATGACACCCTTAGAGCATAATTGTGTAAACTAACAGGATCCTAGAATTGCTAAGCTAAATTCTTTAGCATAAGTCCATAATATAACGAAGACAAGGGAGGGTATATTAAAGCTTTCCACCTTATTACAATCAATGTCATCAATGTAGGCATAAGAATCCAAATAAATGATAACAAGCCCAAAAGATATGGCCAACTAAAGAGGCAATGGACAAAAACTGTAACACCCCAAATTATACCCTAGTAGTTTTATTACATGTTTAGTGTATAATAAAAGTCAAATTTGTATTTTTCGGAAAATTAAGTGCTAAGCGTAAAAAATGGGTAAAATGGTAATTTGAAAAATTAAGGACTTAAGGGACATAAGTTAATAAAATTATATGTTAAAGTAGAATAATGCTAAGTTGGCTTGCAAATAGAGTGAAGAAGGACTAATTAGCAAAAAGACAAAATTTGAGCAAAAATTCACCTTAAGACAACAAACTTGTCTTAATTAGGATTTCATTTGGTTGGTTTTGGAGCTTGGGCATACGGTTCTTGTGGGAGAAGAACCAATTTTGGTTTCTTTCTCTCTATTGTTTTGGCTATTTTTGCTCAAGGAAGGGAGAAGAGAAGAAAGCTTGGTTTTGAAGTTTTCAAGAAGATTAAGGTATGGAATTCTCCTATTTGTTGGTTAAGAAACTCTCCTAACTCCCTCCTTGTCTATGTTTAGGTTAGGAAACCCTAACTCTTCCATATATGTGTTTTTGGTTGTTTTGAGTTGGGTTTTGAGGGTTTTTTTTATGTGGTCTGCTTGGTTGAAAATTTCGATGGAAAAGAGGCAAAATGGCATTTATATTAATCCGTAAGCCTCCGCCTAAGCTGAAGGAGGTTCGCCACGCGAGGAGCTTCCCCAGTGTGGAGTGCTCGCCTGGGGTGCAGTTGAGTGCTTCGCCAGCAAACCCAAAGCCCCAAAATTGCCAATTTTTGCCTAGCCTCTACGGGCGCCACTGCCTTAAAGATTGCCCTCGCCAAGCGAAGGTCCCCTACGCCAGCAACTCAAGTCCCATTTTCTCTCATTTCTTTCAAGTAATTCTAGAAACCATCATCCTTGGTTAGGATTTATGATTGAGCTGAACAATAAGCATGAAATTAGATTAATTAACGATCCTAATAAGTGAATGAAAGGGTTCGTACCTATATATAAGTTAGGTATAAAATGCTCTTAACCTTGCCACCTCTGCGAAGCGAACTTCGCCTTTCGGTGAACCTGTTTCTGGGTTTGTGTTCTTGCCCTCTTCTTTGCTAGTGTTATCTAAATAAGAATGTGATTAAGAATAATCTAACAAGCTCAGTATTACATTGTATATCTGCCAAAGATCAAATAGTGAATGAATAGGCATCTTATTAGTGTTTTGACACTCTCTGTTCAATGCTTCGGCACTCTATGTTCAGTGCTACGGCATTTTTGTTACGTGAGTGCACTTCTCTGTTTGTGCTTCGGCACCTCTGTTCAGTACTGTACTGTACCTTCGGGTACCTATCGTGTTGTATCCCTTTCATTCATTGTTACTGGTCTATGTAGGAAAATACTTATATGTTGGGTATCTAAATAAGATGATGTATGGAAATAATTATATGAAAACAAAAGTAATCAGTTCTGATGCTAAAGCATATCTAAGTTTTGTTCTATAGTGTACCTACGGGTACCTTCTGTTACAAGATTTCTGTTATGAACTCCTACGGGAGATATGAATATTCTGATATATGAATTATGTTATATGTATAATGTAATTGAGGACCACTGCATGTGGTCATATATGTTATTTGTTTTCCTACTAAGTTATAAGCTTAGCAAGGGTGTTTCATCAGGTATAGGTCTTGCGAGGTCGTCGGAGACACGTTAAGCATTGGCGGGGGCGACCTGACATTAGGAGTCTTTCTGATGTAGGTCCATGAATTTGTTTTTGAAATATAAATGTAAAATTTTGTGATAGTGGAACTTGTGTAAGTACAAGTAAATGGGACTTCAATATATGTAAAGGACAATTTAAACACCACTACAATGGTAGTTTTACAGTTTTGTTGCCATTATGATATTATGATTTGAAATGGGCCCACCTGTAACACCCCAAAAATACCCTAGAATTTTTGTAATAATTTTTATTATATATTCGGGTATGAATTGAGTCAAGCAGGTTTTCCCAGAAAAGCGATAAAATTGTGAAATGTGAAATGAATATGTGAACATATGATTAAATATTATATGTTAAAATGAGAAATTGATTGAACCCGAAAATAAACCTGAGTGTAAAAAGGGCAAATTTGGAATTGGTAAAATGAGGATCTAACGGTCAAAAATAGAATAAGATTAAATGCTAAGGTAATGTAAATGTCTAAGCGAAATTTATGAGAAATGAATGAGAAAAGTGGAATAATAGGAGACTTAAATGAAAAATGGGTTAAGAGCCAAAAGAGGAAAGAGCAAAACATGGCCTTAGGAGAAAATGAACTTAAAGACCAAAAAGTGGTCTAAGGGCTCATTTGGTAAAAAGCTATTTTGAGAGAGAGTGGGAGAGGAGAAAAGCTAGGGTTTTGGAGGAGAAGAGGGATTGTTATTAGTAAATCCTTCTATTTGTTCGAATCTTCTGAAGGAAGAAGGAAAAAGGGTAGGGCTTCAAGTGCAAAGGGATTTAAGGTAAGAACCAAACCCTAGAATTTCTTTGATGATGTTTGGGTTGGAAAAACCCTAAACCATTAATAGAATCTGCTTGTGGTTGGTTTAGGATGATATTAGGATGTTATTAGGATGTTATTAGGATGTTATTGGGAGTGATTCCCATGTGTTGTTTTGGGATTTTGAGGATTTTTGGGCTCTCGCAAAAATGAGGAGCTTGGAAAATGCGGACAAAATCCCGGGGCTCCTACGCTGCGGTGTAGGGGCCTGTGAGTGCCAGCAGACCTACGCAGGGCATGGGAGTACTCACGCGGCGAGACGGGTTCCAAAATGGCACCCCTCGGGTACGCCGCAGCGTAACTACTATTCACAGTAAGCAAATTTTAGATTTTTGTTTTCGAACACCTCGTATTCATACACCGATAGTTTAAGGACCTTAATAAATGATTAATGGGAGTTCATATAAGGATATAAATGAGTGAAAAACTTACCGTACCTCACTGCCTCGCGAAACAAGATTTGTTAAGTGTGATAATTGTTTACTCACTAAATGTAGTAATGGTGATTGACTAGGGGTTGGTGAGGATCACCTAACCTAGGACCGAGTTCGAAGGAAGGGCTTTAAGAAAGTGATATTTTGGTTTGTTCATTGAACCTCTATCCTTACCTCAAGTGTTTTGGTAGTTTACCAAATAAATCTGAAATGATTGTATGGAATATGCATATCTCTGAAATGTTATTACGAAAGTGAATTTGGATTTAAAAATATGATATTTGAAATGTTGATAATTAATTGCATGTGAGTGATTAATTGAATTATAAACGAATTGGTCAATTCTTGACATCTTGAATTGAATCGATATACTGAACGACCAACATGGCGGGATGCACCAAGCGACATCTGTCATGAAGGTAAATCGAAATTGTTCAATGTCCACATGGCGGGATGCACCAATTGGCATCTGTCATGATGGTGTATGGCATTGTTAAGTCACCACTTGGCGGGATGCACCAATCGACATCCATCATGATGGTGAACCGAAATTGTTAAGTGTGTAATCACATCACCGAACGACAACAAGGATGAGATTCACCAAATTTGGTCGTGCGTGAATGTAAATGGTATAGTTAAAAGTGATATAGCGAGCTTTAATGAGTGAAACAAAGAAATGGGATTTGTAAACTAAACACAACTTTAAGAGTGTATGTTTGGATCTCATGAATCGGAATTGTTGAATGATTTGTTGCATATGAAAAGACATATTTACAAGTGATCAATGAACCGTAAATTGATAGTATGTGAAAATGAATAAGCATGAGTATTGTTTTACATTTGATCATGAATGAAGTAAAAAGTATGATTTAATATAAAAGCATTTCTTATATTAAATTGAATTCGAGAATAGAGAACAGTATAGAACCACTAAGTATGAAAATGCTTAGTGTGTAGTTTTTAACAAGTATCGGTGAGCGAGGAAGAGGCCCGAGAAACGAAGTGCGAGTCGCCAGAGAGTTGCGGCGTATAAGTATATACTCCGTCATATGCATACCATGTAACACCCCAAAACATACCCTAGTAGTTTTTCGGAGTTTTCGACTTGTTTAGCAGATATTATGTTAAATATGAATTTTCAGGAAATAAAACGAGATACTCAGAATTTGTACAAGACTTAAGGACAATATTGTCATTTGTAAAAAGGGGCTTAAAAGTCATAATTTGAAAAGACTATGGGCCAAAGAAGAAATAATAGGAATTGTTGTGTAATTCCTAGAAGATTAGAGGCCAAAATACAATAAAAGGAAAATGGAAATACAAATGGCCAAGAGTAGGAGGGCCAAAAAGCAAATAAAGAGAATTAACCCAAAAATGGGTTTTTGGAGGGCCAAACAAGGCCTTAGCAAACATGGAATTTAAAAGACCAAAATTGGTCTCATTTCGGGGGAAGGAAGAAAACGGAAGAGGAAGAAGAAGAAGAGAAGAAGAGGAAGAGGAGATCAAGCAAGCCAAGGTATGGATTCTATGATTTTTGGTATGGAAACTAACTCTCAACACGGAATCGTATGGATTCTATGACTTTTGTATGGAATTCTAAGGTTTGTATGGTTAATGACTTGTCTCAAATCTAGGTTTTGTTAGAATTCATTCTAACCTTGATTCTGGATTTAGGTTGGTAAAAAACCCTATATGGAACAAGATAAGTATGGAATCCTCCCGGGGTTTGATTCACGGTTAATTTGAAAGCAATCGAAAGCTAGTGGTTTGTGAACAAACCCTAACTAATCTTCATGCTTGGTTTGTGTATGGGTTATGACCCATATTAGAATGGTTTTGGGAGAACTTCATGGAAAAGTTTTGAAGATACACATGTAATGAAAGAGGAATTAATGTAAAAGAGATTACAAGGATGCATAAGGAACGGTTTTGATGTGTGTTCATGATAGTTGAATTGATGGAAAACTGTTGAAAAAAATGGGAGAAAACACTCGGGCATTTTCGGGTCATGTGTACCGGTATTATTTTTGACAGTGTACCTAAGACACCCTTCCGTAACCCAATGTACCGAGACATCGTTAGGGGTGTACCTAAGACACCCTTTCGATTTTCCTATTTCGACCAGCCAGATTTTAGCCATAACTTTCTCATTTCTTATTCGATTTGAGTGATTCAAGTGGCTAATTAAACTAGACTTCAAGGAGAACCAAACATCACCAAATAAGCATCATCAAATTCTGACTCTAAGTGGCCTAGAAATCCACTCCAAGTGAGGCTATGTGCAAGCCAATTCCCCAGACGGGCTTTGAATCATAGAGCAAGCCCTGATTGTTTCTGACGATTCTGAGTTCTGTTCGATTTGGGTGGATTCCAGTTGAGGAGAACCCTTAGCACCTTTAGTTTGAAGAAGTACAAAGAACCAAAGCACAACATGGAGACAAGACGCTAGAAAATGAATATTGCAACCGTCCCTCTGAAAATTCCAGAACTGACTAGTTGGCATGAAAATGCCATAACTTGAGTTTGATGATCCAATTGAATGATTCCACTTTCTAAGTGAAATAAATTCATGAGGGACAAGAATAATTGAATGATGTGTGGATAGTAATTACACCGCATAAGTATCCGAAATGCCATATGGAATAGGCATGAAACATGAAAATGAATCGAAATGAACATGAACATGAATATGGCGTAGTATGTCATGATCACGTAATGTGATTAAGAAAGGTTATGAGTTCAAACATATACGATCATGCTACTACCTGCGACCAAAAATGAATGAGTGGATGTCCTGGCTGCGCTTCGCACTCGCTGGTGCTACTTCAAGACTTCGCCGCTGCGGGTTAGCCACGCTTGATCGTGCCCTATGACTCCCGCCTGCTAATAAGACTTCGCCGCTGAGCAGCATCGCCCCGATCGGGTGCTCCTAAGACTCCCGCCGGTGCTACCAGACCCTCGTATCGGGCAGCACGCCCCGTATGGTGCTACTCAAGACCTCAAGCATCGTGATTGCACCTTCGCACTTATCAGATCGTCCCACTCATTTCTTACGATCGGGTTCAGTAGTTAGACGTGACATATGATAAAACACCTAATAATGAATAAGAGTAAAGATCCCACTGTATCTCAGATCTGATTAAGCCCGTGGCACCCACTCGGCACTCGCATCCGACAAAGTCTCCTCGTGGGTACCTACTCTGCACCCGTATCCGAGACTAAGACCGTGGCACCTACGCCCAGATCTATTGCCTGCGGGTACCCACTGATACCCCAGATCCGATAGTTCCGCAAGACTCACCCGGCACCCGCATCCGAACAAAGCCTCAGTCCCTACTCGCACCCCCAGATCCGGGATATTCTCGTGGTACCTACTTCCGCACCAGACTGACAAGTTCAGTACCCACGGCAATCCCGCATTCAATAAGTTCTCAGAAGTCCTCTACGGATACCCCTGCCTCTCGATTTAGTTCCCCTCAGAAAGTACCCACGAAGTACCTCAGATCCGAATAAGTTCCGCCTTCCGATTAAGTCCTCGTCTTCGCTTGTCTCAGGAGGTACCTACTCGTACCCCCGTGAATCGACAGTTCTATAGTACCTACGGTACTCGTGATTTCATCAAGTTCTCGTAATACCTGTGGTACTCGTGATTCGATACTGCTAGCATTCCACAGATCAGACGGGACAGTTCTGGTTCAGATCCGACAAGTTCCGTGGGTAATCACTAGTACTCCCGTATCCGATAAGTTCGGTAACGCATGGGTACCCCAAGATCAAGAAATAAGTATAAGTTTTGTAAGCATTCACTCGCACTCAGACAAGAACATAAGAGTAAGTTCCAGAAGCACTACTCGTACTCCTCGTAATCCAAGAAAATAAGTATATGTATCTGTTTTGATCAGTACCTATTATGGACTAATGTCCATACCTGATATGTATCTCAGATACGCCAACTGACCTCAGATATGATTATTCCGACTTATCAGACCTACAGTGTACCTTCGCACAAGGATAAGATCCCTAAGATAAGTATATGTCTCAGAAGACCGTGATAAGTTCCAGAAGACAAGTATAAGTTCAGAATACATGTATGAGATCCGAAATACATGTATAAGTCTCAGAATACAAGTATAAGTTCAGAAGACCAAGATTTACTTCAGAGAACAAGTATAGCAGATACAAGTACCGTGATGTTTTGTAGTACTTACTCTGCACTTCCATAAGTGTAAGTTCCGCACAATATATGTCTGCACACTCCTAGTAACTAAGGGTACCTCCGAACAAGTATAAACTCCGTGAGAATAAGTATGTTCAGAATTCTACTCGAGTCCCGAATAAACATAGTCCGTTAAGTATAAGTTCTAATAAGGATACGCTCAGAACTTCCTACTTCGAGTCCCGAATAAACATAAGTCTACATAAGTTCAGATAAGAATAAGATTCGTAACTCCTACGGAGATCCACAAGCCGCAGTTCGTTATAAGAAGAAGTACTGCATGCCTTTAATATAAATGTGCATGAAATTTATATTATCTCGTTTTTGTTTTATAAGAACGTGTATATGCATAAGACATATGTTTCCACTAAGCGTAAAAGCTATACCTGTTTAATCCGTGGCACAGAGAAGACATCCAAGACTCCGCATACAAATTGGCCAACACACTTGTAAGGGTTCACTACATGTAGGTTCCGTGCTCTAAGTTGTAAATGTAAAAGTATAGTTTTGTATTTGTAAATGGGACTCAGTATATGTGTATAGATTTTGATGGACACCACTCCCAAGTGGTAGTTCTTTTGATTATGTTATAAGATGGGCCATACCCACAGTACCGGGCCGCTTAAAAAATCAGAAAGAGTCCCAGCCTCGGAAGTCTCGCACTCGAACTCGGTCGATCCGCCTAATCTGGGTCGACCAGAATCTGTAGCGTGACATACCATTCTTTTGAACGTGTGATATTTTGTGAACAAACGAGCTAAACTCGTAAACATCAGGTTTTTACTCCTTAAAGAGGCATGTAATGCTCGATGTAAATGTAGTTTGTATAATGTAAATGTTTACGGGCCTATCGCTTGCAAATCAAGCTTCCGTTAAGAATATTTAAAAAGGCCTCAGGCCTTTGTAAATGAAATGCTTCCGCACTGGAAACTCTAAAATGAAATGACATAAATAAAATGTTTGATAAGATAAATGAAAACGGCCTGGCAGTCCTGAGTCTCATTCATCTACCATTCGCCCGCCGAGGATTCGGGTCGCAACACTTTTGAAAAAAAAAAAAAGAAGAAGGGTGTTACATTTAGTGGTATTAGAGCATCCCGGATCCGGTTCGGACCCGCCAATCGGGTTGGACTGAAAAGGGGTGCTACACCACCAATGTTAGAAAAAATTCAGGTTAAGAAGTCTCTGTCTCGTCTGGCGTCCCCTCATTCGCTTAGGCAGGGGATGGGTGTTACAAAAACCAAGAGAGCTCTAGGAATGAAAGCAGTCCTTGGAAGAATGATAGATTTGAGAAAGAAAAATCGTTAAATTCACTGTACTATTAACAATTTGATGATAATCATAGGATATGGTAAAGCAAGAGGGCACCGAATGTTAAATGAAAAATAGTATACATACATGTATCAACCGATTCCTACAATAAATGACAAAGGCGTGTTTCGTGAAGAATCATGAAAAAGACAAAAAAGGACAATGA